>QANZ01027585.1:193107-211446 GCA_003254925.1 Chamaecrista fasciculata | reverse complement strand
TTTCTCCTTTTTTTTTTTTTTTTTAACTTTTTCGTCCGTGTTGATTTTCAGCATGTTTTATGCTTACTTGTGCATGCCTTTTTTTGTTGTCCGTGTTATTGAAGATTCCAGAGTTTTGTTTTGGCATGGATCATGATTGTCTTCTAAGTATAACTGCGGTCCAAGAAAATTTGAGAAAACGTCAGCTGGCTTCGGGCTAGTTGAGGGATAGTTCCATCTGTGTCATCCATGGGTGAAGACAGCCTGCGGATTAGTGGGCTTTCAGCTGGTCTGGCAGTGATATTAAATGGTGAGGATTGTAAAGAAAATTCGTCGAAAACTCGACTTTTCTCATGTTGTGACGACTCTGGTCATCAATCGGTGGAGCGAACCCTTGAATATGTGTTTGGCCTCCCCAGCAGATCGCTCACTCCATTGACTGCTCCACTTGATAGCAATACAGTTCGCTCCATCATCAGGAATAATTTTTCAAGATTTAGTTCGAAATCGGGTAATTCATGTTGTGAAAGAGATGGAATTCGTATTATTGAAAATGGTTTTGGACGTGAGGTTGTTGGCATGGAAGAACACAGTATTTGTGGCGATATTAGAATCGTCAAGCCACCTTTGCTTGTAGAGAGCTTGGCCATGTTCAGTAGTGCTAGGGCTAATGCTTGTGTTTGGAAGGGAAAATGGATGTATGAAGTTATGTTAGAAACTTCAGGTATACAGCAGCTTGGTTGGGCCACTCTTTCTTGTCCTTTTACTGAACACAAAGGTGTTGGTGACGGTGACGATTCATATGCATATGATGGTAGAAGAGTTAGCAAGTGGAATAAGGAAGCAGAAACATATGGTCAGTCATGGGTTGTTGGTGATGTCATTGGATGTTGCATAGATCTTGATCGTGATGAAATTCTTTTCTTCAGAAATGGTAATGCACTTGGGGTGGCATTCCATGGAATTCGAAAAATGGGGCCTAATTTGGGTTATTATCCAGCAATCTCTCTTTCCCAAGGTGAAAGGTGTGAGTTAAACTTTGGGGCCCGTCCCTTTAAGTATCCAATTGAAGGCTTCCTCCCTCTTCAGGGTCCTCCTTCAAAGTGCTATTTTGTGACCCACTTGCTGCAGTGTTGGTCAAGGCTTTTGAGCATGCATTCTGTGGAACGAGCTGAGCATTCTTTAGTTCAGAAATTGAGAAGACTGAAGAGGTTCACTTCATTGGAAGAGTTTTTTCTTCCTGTCTCTCATGCAATATGTGAGGAGTTTTTCTCTGTACTTGAAGCAGATGCTGGGAGCACGGAGTATATGGTTTGGGGCCCATTGCTGTCTTTCATGTTTGAAGTTTTTGGATTGAATGCGCCACATGATTATTCAAGCTTGGATAAAGTTGTGGATGCACTTTTAGAATTCCAAGGATCACATTTTCTGTTTGAACACATCATCAATGCCCTTTCCTGCGGTTGTAAAACGGCATCGCTGGTTCTAACTGACTGCCCTTACTCTGGATCATATTCTTACCTGACTTTGCTATGTCAACTATTGAGACGGGAAGAACTTATGGTTCTTTGGTGGAAGTCCCCAGATTTCGAATTCTTGTTTGAAGGCTTTCTGTCACAGAAGAGTCCTAACAAATATGATCTTGAGTCCATGATGCCAACTGTTTGGTGGCCTGGTTCATGTGAAGATGCATCTTATGAAGGTAACATGATGTTGACAACCACAGCTTTGTCTGAAGCCATCAGCAAGGTAAAATCTTTCTCGTTGAATTAGCTTCATTTTCAGTTAATAAATGAGTTGAATGTCTTTTACTTTGCTGTCTCATGATTCTTATATTGAAACTTTGAGGATGTAACAAGCAAACAGAGGATAACCAAAGAAAGGTTTAAATGCATGCTCTTATATTTATTATTAAATTGTTGCTTTAACTGTTAAAAATAATATGTAATTTATGATAAATGGAACTGAATATTGAGATAGTAACACGGGGAAAATGTTAAAAATTGACATTCAATGAGCAATGTGTTTTAGGATTGCTTTTATTTTTTGTACTGAGATGTACTGATGGAGTTAGGACTCGAGCCTTTTTCTTTTTGACAAATATATTGTTGCTCTGTCGTAGTAATCCATGCCATTGGCTGATAAAGCATGTGGGTGACAGACACGTGACTGCTGGTCTTCGTAAGATCATAGAGGCCAAGATGTGCAGACATCTTGGGTAGGATTATGGAGAAAAATTAGTTAAAATAATTATGGAAAAATTGCGTAATTTTACTATTGAAAGAGAGGCCTAATTTTGTCTAAAACATCTGCTTGACAGATCATTTGACATAATTTCTAAATGCTTATCTGTGGAAGTGCCTATGCCTCTGCTCAATTTACAAAAATGAGCAAAATGAATATATATGCTTGTCTTATATCTTGGTTATATATGTTTTGTGATTTGTGAAGTCTCTTTCACTTTTATCTAATAATAACTTCTTATCGATCATAGTTACGTCAAGTTAGAGCATGAGACACTGCCCTAGAATACTATGCCAAATAGATGACACATAGGCATTTCCCCTAAGTACGTCAATCATTTTGTTGTTGAATTACTATGCATACCAGGAATTTTATCATTAACATTTGTCTTCCCTCAGGGTAAAATAGTATATATTTTTCTTCTTTCTGTTGGCCTTTAATATTTTTCTTTACTTCTCTCTGATTATACCTCTTCTGCATGAAGATTGAGGAGAAGCATAGGGACCTATGTCGCTTAGTGATACAATTCATACCACCCACGTTGCCTCCTCAGTTACCTGGGGCAGTGTTCAGGACTTTTTTACGAAGTCTTCTATTGAAGAACAGAGGAGCAAATCGAAATGTCCCACCTCCTGGAGTTTCAAACAACTCTGTTCTTGTTTCAGTTTATACAGTTGTGCTTCATTTTCTATCTGAAGGATTTGCCTTGGGTGATATCTGTGGTTGGTTAAAGAGCTGTAAATCTGATGGTTCAGATGTTGGTTTTCTTCATAGAGGCGGTCAACAAAGTTTTCCTGTAGGATTATTTGTGAAAAGTGATCCACATCGGACTGATATTTCCAGGCTTGGAGGATCTTATACACATTTATCCAAGCTTCACCCTGCCATTGACCATGAAACCCAAGTAGTTCGGTGGGAGGAAGGCTGCACAGATGATGAAGAGTGCAAAATAGCTCATGCATCGAGGTTGAAGCCCTGCTGTTGTTCAAATTATGATGCTGATTTTTCAAGAATCTTGAAGGATCCAATTAGGTACATGGCCAAAGGTTCTCGTGGCCATTGCAGCTCTATTCCAGAAAGATCTGCTCACGTTGCTGCAGAATGCAGTGATCGGAGCTTGGATGATGAGATAACTGATAAACCTAGCTCCAGTGATCAATCTGAAACAGAGTATAGTTTTCATCGGGTGCACCCTATGAAGACTGTACCAAAGGAGAGTAATATTTCTACAGTTATGCTACAAGAAGAGGAGCTACTTGATATGTTGCTTTGGTTATATCATGTTGGTCTTACAACAAATTTTAAGCAGGTGAACAGATAATGTTGGGAAAATCACTTTTGGATTATACCATTTTAAATATTAGTATGTTATTACCTTTAATTATTTGAAGTTTCCATCAACTTAAGTGGTAAGGGACTTGGATATGTCTGAAATGCCTTAACTTTTTCAAGGTTTGAGAATGGTGGGGAACATTTGTCATACTCCCCTGCGCCTCAAACTCAAAATAATTAGGTATACCCTGCTGAAGTTAATTTCTTCATGTTCCAAGGGTCAATGTACATGATCTCTATTGTGCAAAATGGAATTAATTTAGTTTCTCAATTGAGTTCTTAACTTTTTTCTGACTTTATGACTTTATGCAAAATATAATGAGAAACATTATGACTTTATGCAAAATATAATGAGAAACATTTTATGCTGATTTGCTAGTGTTTAAGAGGAGGGAGGGGTGCATGGGGAAGGATATCCATTTGTTGAGGTTATCCTTATTTTAAATATTTATTTAATCCGGTTTTGTAGGCATCATACTACATGGCTCATCAGTCACAGTCAATCTCTCTTCTTGAAGAAGCTGATAAACAAATTAGAGATAGACCTTGCGGTGAGCAATTGAAGAAATTGAAAGAAGCTCGTAGTGAATATCGAGAGGAGGTTATGGATTGTGTCAGACATTGTGCTTGGTAAGATGATCTTAGGGAGAGCCCTCTCAACTCGTTCTTATTCATTCTGTTTATTCTTTCCCTACCTGTTTATTAGTCTTTTCCTTTTCTCCTCCTCCTTCTTTCAAGTAGCAGTTTCCTTTATAGTCTATCCAGTCTGAATATGTTTGCTTTAGTATTTGTCTTATCTAAGTCGAAATCCCCTTCTTTGATTTATTCTATGGGACTGATCCAGTCTAAGGCTAAGTCCCTTTAGTTTTAGCAGTATTTAAATTGCGGATGGTCACTGGCCCCTGCTTTGATGTCATGAGGTTCTATAAAGTTTTCACTAATGCTTTGCTTTTCCAAAGCAAAATATTGGCTTCCACAACCTTCCCCTCCCCATAAAAGAGAAACTAATAATAAAAACAGAAATGATAAGCCCTAGGGTTTGCTACTAATTGAACTATTTGGGTTTCTGTGTTGGCTGACTAATGATTAAATTGAATATAATAAGGTCCATTATGCTATTCTTATGCAATAATTTTTTTTTCTGGATGCTTTTCATGTAGAAGCGTCCTTAATCATTTAAGTGTCAAAATCTTAACTTTGATAATCTTGAATAATCCTTATCACTGTCGGATTTGCTGATGCTCTTGGTTTCCTTTGGTTCACTTCAATTTATACAGGTATCGTGTCTCTCTATCTTCTCGATGGAAGCAGAGAGGAATGTATGCAATGTGCATGTGGGTTGTCCAGCTTCTGCTTGTTCTAAGCAAAATGGATTCTGTGTTCGTTTACATCCCTGAATATTATCTGGAAGCTCTGGTAATTTCACTTGTTGAAGTTGAACATCCAATTTAACTCATTTTGTTGCAGAGAAAGATTTTCAATTCAATGGTTCTCCTTCCTTTTTTGCCTACATGTTGCATATTAGACAATTAAAATGGGTCTGTGTTCAACATTGCTGCATGTTCTTAATGGATTAGGTTCAGGCTATGCATTATGTGCCTGTGATTGTTTCTGGGGAGGTGCACTATTGAAAAGCATGAAATTTTTATAGATTTAACTATTTAAGTTGTGAGTTGGTTTACACAGATCCAGCCCGCCTTGAATTTAAATGCTCCGAAGTAATTTTGTTTCAGTTGTTAAAACTCCTTTGATCTTTATTCTTTAACATTTTGTCCCTTGTACAGGTTGATTGCTTTCATGCATTGCGGAAAAGTGATCCTCCATTTGTTCCTTCGACAATTTTCATAAAGCATGGACTTACTTCATTTGTATGTGTCTTGTTTTAACCTTCAAATTTATACTTTTTCTGACTGTTGTGACTTCCGTTCTTTTTGTTGGATGCAATCAATTTATCTAGTGATGTTTGCAAAACCAAAACCAAACTGCAGTTTGGGGGTGGAATAGAATCATATGTATTGAACCAAATCATGTATACATATATTATGCACACATACACACATGTATAAAAGTTAGATGCACGGGTATTTTACTTCACTGTTGTTACTTGACTTTGTAAAAGATTAAAACTTGTTTTCTGTGTTTGTGAAGTGTAACAAGTCAATCATGGAAAGGACTTTAAATACCCATTAACTACGAGTTCGAACTGAACAAACCTAGTATGGTGGTTTGTTTCAGGTGATTCTGTAAGGATCCTTGGTTTGTAAGGTTTCTAATATAACTGATTATGAGCTTTTATTGGATAGTGACCACGAACACGAATTAGACTGGACCACGAACACCCCTTATTATCCACAACTAAAGTCTGGTCTTGAAATCTTTGTAAAAGATGTAATGCAATAGCTGGTAAATATTCCAGGTTGTTAATATCGATAAAATAATCTGATACTTCTACTTTTATTTTTGAAATAAGTATTGGGTCTTTTATGATGTCTCTAATAGCATACTGGCATCTCCCAATAATTCTTACTCAGTACAATCAATATTGAATTTTATTATTATTTTTTAAATTCTTTGCACCTGGGGTCATTGGCTGAGGAGTTAAGCCTATGGTGGGGTTGGGCTTCTTCTAAAAATGGTAATTATGCCATGTAAAATAATTTGGTTGAAGGTGACCATAAAGAAATACAAATAATGGGAAACTTGGACTTTTGAGACTTGAGCATTTTTCATGAAAAACTATATAATGATTAAATATGATTTTTTAAAAATTTTTTGGTACATCAATTAGTTAAATTATTATTTTTCCTATAGTAACTATACAGAGCTGCGGTTGTCAAATTATTCGGTAGTTATGAATGTCTACAGTTATGAAATTTGTGTAAAAATCATTTAAGGAGTCAAACAAATTAATAATCAATTGTAGTACTAGTATCTCACACTTGCCCCTTTGATTTAACAAGAGCTTTGGGTTTTTTTATCATGGATTCTTAACTTCTGCTTGTGATATCTTTTGCATCAGGTCACCTTTGTAGTTACCCATTTCAATGATCCAAGAATAGCTAATGCAGATTTGAGGGATCTTCTTCTTCAGTCTATATCTGTCCTGGTTCAGTACAGGGAGCATTTGGCTGCTTTTGAGAGAAATGAAGCAGCTACTCTAAGGATGCCAAAAGCTTTACTATTAGCATTTGATAACCGATCTTGGATCCCTGTGACAAACATACTTCTGCGATTATGCAAGGGTTCTGGTTTTGGTTCTTCAAAGAATGGAGAATCATCTTCATCATCAGCGCTTTTCCAGGTATACATCATGCTCTTGTAGTCTTGTACATCAATGATTTATTTTCTGGATTGGTTTCTAACCAGAGTGCTTCTTTCATTTTTGCCATTTGATTTACTGTAGAGGTTGCTAGCAGAAGCTTGCATAAATGATGAAGGATTGTTCTCAGCTTTTCTAAACCGACTATTTAATACACTGAGCTGGACCATGACTGAATTTTCAGTTTCTGTAAGAGAAATGCAAGAAAAGTACCAGGTGTGAATATCCCACTTGGTTTCAAGTTGTTTTATTTTGGGGGCTTGGATTAAGTTTTGTAGTGGTAGTAGAATTTCTATTTGGGTATTTCTTCTGGGTATGGTCCAATGCATTTAATGATGTAGGGAAGTATTTTTATACTCAACAGTTTTTCATGCACTCATTATTGTGTAGGTGATCTGTTTAAATTAATTGTTGTTAATTAGTTATGTTTTCAAGCTTTGACATGTCCATAAGATTGAAATTGAATTTTATAATGTTTTGATGTTGCTGATTTTCTACACTGATAATGTTCTGTTGGCTTCCACTTCATACGATTAATTTTGAAATACCTTTCTTTTTCGGCAGGTAATAGAATTCCAGCAAAGGAAATGCTGTGTTATATTTGATCTTTCATGCAATCTTGCAAGAATCTTAGAGTTCTACACTCGGGAGATTCCTCAAGCATTCCTGTTAGGACCTGATACAAACCTTCGGAGGTTGACCGAGTTGATTGTATTTATCTTAAATCACATTACCTCTGCAGCAGATGCTGAATTTTTTGACCTGTAAGTTTTGAGCCTATGGATTGAATCTATAGATCACAAGTAAAAGGCAACCCTTTAAAAAAGTAGTCCTTTTCCATTTTCTTCTATATCTGCATACAGTTTATTCAGACATTTGTTATGATCCAATTGGAGACCTTTAGCTTCAGTGTCTTAAAAAATTGAAACTACACGGATTAACTGTAAGTAGTTTTCATTTATCTATGTTTGATTAATTATTTAATTCTGCCCCATTTTCTCAGGTCACTCAGAAGACTTGGCCAAACTTCAGAGAAAGTAAATCGAGGCATGATATTGGCACCTCTTGTAGGGATAATCTTAAATTTATTGGATGCCTCCAACATGGCAGAATACCAGGAAAGCAATGACCTTGTGGATGTCTTTGCAAGCATGGACTGTCCTGATACCGTACATTCTGGATTCCAGTATCTTCTGGGTTATAACTGGGTTAGACATTGTCACCCTTTATCTATGCAGTTGAATCTTGATACCTATTCTTGAACGTTCGGATTGCCTTTTGTTACTCTTCTT
The DNA here is from genome assembly GCA_003254925.1 of Chamaecrista fasciculata. Taxonomy (NCBI): domain Eukaryota; kingdom Viridiplantae; phylum Streptophyta; class Magnoliopsida; order Fabales; family Fabaceae; genus Chamaecrista; species Chamaecrista fasciculata. The sequence continues at coordinate 203,280 of QANZ01027585.1, read as the reverse complement.
GGATATCAGTTGTGGGATGAGTAATATGCTAGTGACACAAAAGCAGTATTTTGAGTCTGTTTCTTTTTGTGTGACAATGCTTTTGTGTCATTAGATTTTCGGTTCTGGCACTAGAGCCGTATAAATATCATTGATCCCCCCAAGTACTTTGAAGTTTTGCATTAAAATTAGATATTCTGCTGCTTCTGCTAATCTCTGAAGTGCTTGTATTAATCTGTTAAAAGTTATGATCGTGACATTATACATTCATTTTCTCAGGATGGATTATCCAGGGGAGGTTCCTATGTTGCGAAGGATGAGCAGCTAGAGAATTTTCTGAGCCTTCTCACTTGCCGCACCGTGGCTCAACATGAGAAAATGGTTTGTTCGGAGGAAACCGATATCATTGACGATGGCATATGCTGCATTTGCTATGCATGTGAGGCCGATGCCCGAATCGCGCCCTGTTTGCATAGTTCTTGTCATGGCTGTATAACCAGGCATCTTTTGAACTGCCAGAGATGTTTCTTTTGCAATACAACAGTAACCGATGTCATCCGAATCGGTGAGAACTCAGGTTAAGTATCCTTCACCTTGTGGTTGCTTTGCCCTTTCTGGTGGAAGTTGATTATCTATGAACCCCAAATTTCAAAAATGACATAGCACATAGGAAAGGAAACAAACAGAGGGGGTTACTGTGGGGAATAATTGTATTCCGGATGATGAAATGCTTACATGATTATTCACATGTATATACTTGTTTTTGTTTTTGGGGTTAATATGGGCTAGGAAGGAAGGAAGTCGCCAATGGGTGAATTAAGAATTTTTGCAGGCTGTCAGAGGGGTATTACTGTAAATATGCGATAATGTAAATGGTAATGGGGAGATGTTCAGGTCTCTCTTTCTCCTAAAATAGCATTCTCTCAGGTCTTAGTATTTCATTTTTCATAGCTCTGGCTTTTATGGCCCTCACAATGTACATCTGAACTGTTTTGTCAAACACAAAAATTGCACATTATAATCATAATCTATTTATTTTTTGGTTGGTCAAAAATAATTAAATTAAAAATTAAAAAAATAAGAAATAAACATGTGAAATTTGATAATTGGCTAACTCTATAGATAATGGGAGAGAGAAAGGAGTAGATGTGATTTAAGAAAGTAAAAACTTATTATTTTGTCTTTTAATTTTCACACTTCTAACAATTTAGTCATTGAACAATTTAAATATACTATTTAGTTACTGAATAATTACAAATGTCAAATCAAACGTTACATATATATTTCTGTGCCCATTAGAGCACGAAAAGCCCTAATTATAATTATGACTATGATATGGGCTAAAATTATGAAATTTTATAATCGGAAAATGTAATTTTTGGATAATATTACTCCTTTCTATCGAGCTTTTCATGGTTAATATTATTTTAAGATTTCGGTCATAACTTCTTTTTTTATAAATAAAAATATAATTATTTTATGACCATACTAATTCTTCATAATTCTTAAACGAAGATAATAGACTGATACAGGATCGAAAGTTTATAAAAATATTCATGGTCACCCTAAGAATGTTGATTAATTAATTTGACTATTAATTTTCCGAAAAGAATCTAGTTACATATATATTATAGTAAACTAACAATTTAATTTTTGAAAGATTATTAAATTGACAACTCAATTCTTAAAAGGTTAAAATATACAGTTTAGTTCTTAAAAGTTCAAAATACTAATTAATCTTTTTTATAGACTAAATAATTTATCATTTCGATTTTTTTAGGAACTAAAGAGTTCTTTTTTCTTGATCTCTCCCTAGGTCTGATTTCTTCTCCTTCTCTCACATTAAAATTTAAATGATACATTATCATTTAACAAAAAAATATTAAATTGAATTGACACAACTAATTTAAATACGTTATTTATATTTAAATTCAATCTAAAATAAATAAGACCAATTTAATATCTTTTTCATACTTTTGGGACTAATGTGAGGGGGCGTGTCGAAGTCCCTTTCCCTTTGAGAGTTTTTTTTTGGAGAGTTAGGCCTTTCTACAAAATTTTTTTTTAAAAAAATAATAATAATTATAAATGGTGTTTTCCGGAGAGAGCAAAGCATAGGATTACTGTAGAGAGAGAGAGAAGCGAGAGATGCCGAGTTCTCTGCAATTGCGAGCGTCTTCTTACACACAGCTTTCGCCGTCTTCCAAGAATCTTCTCGCCGGCGTCACCGTCCTCCGCCGTACGCTTTCTTGTCGGAGACTACCTCCGTTACCGTTCGTTTCTTTGAGCCTACAATCACATTCCGATTCTGCTCCTAAATCAACATCTCAACCTCCCGATTCGCATTACACCTCCACCGTTGGATCTTCGTCAATTTCTTCCCTCTCTCACTGGAGTCTTACGCACCGCCACATCACTCTTCTCAACCTCATTGCCTGCCTGGTAAATAAATTACTTTTACTGCCTTTCTTTTCTTTCATTCTGTTACTTTCAGCATCTGCCTTCTGTTTCGAATTCGCCAAATTCGGTTCTGGAAACTGCTTTTCTCTTTTAGTTCGGAATTTTTTGGTTTTATCGCTTTGTTCTGTAGTTGTTGATTTTTCGTTGAGATTACTGTAGTTTCAAATGATTTAATGAGCGTCAAGTCCTCTCGGTCTCACTATAAGAGTTCTTCAATTCTTCTTTTTCTTTCTCTTTTTAGTACTTGATAAATCAATCTTTGAAATGACTGGATTAGTGTTAAGTAGTTGAGTTTTGGGTAGTAGAATTGGTTTAAGTCACAGGCTGCTCCATCGGACTCCAACGCCCAAGTAAATATAGAAAAGGGCAATTGAAGAACCCTTAAAACTTGTGTTATGCCATAAAGCATGGCATTCGTAGTGCCATCGATTATTTGCTTGTGTAGTTTAATTAAATAACATTTCACATGCCTCGGTTTATTGCATAGCTCTTAAGTTTTAAAGGTGCTGCAATTTCAGCTTCTATCTCTTTTTTGATACCAATTATGTATATTCTGTATTGCAAGAAATTCAATACGACATGCAAAACATTTTCATTTTTGCCATTTCGTTATATCCTTACACTTACAGTCTTAAAACTAGCTCTTCGTTCTGCTGCTATGAAATGGATAATTCCAATACAAATCCAGTAGGATAAAGAATCTCTGAAGAGCACTAGTATATAAATACCTCACAAGCAACCACCTTAATCAATCATTTCTCTCCGCCTCTCTCATATTCTTTTTTACATTATTATCTTCATACCCATCCTATACTAATTTGTCATCAGAGTTTGTGACGGAGTCCTTGTCTCCTATACGTCTCTTACCCCTATTGTTTTACTGGATTTACAATAATACTACTATCCAAAATCCAACTCCACAACGGTAAACCAATTGAGTCAAAGGTTGATTTATCTGTACTATTTAAAGTTTTCCTCCTCTTTTTGTTTGTAATTTTAGTGAGATGCGACTAATGAAATATCGTCCCTTGTGCAGACAGCAGTATGTGCAACATGGCTGTTTTGTTCTGCGATTCCCACGCTTCTGGTTTGTGCTTTTAAAACTTAAAGCCTTTGATGATTTTAACAATCTCTTTGGAATGTGTTTGGAAGGTTTAATCTTGAACAATGTACTCAATTTTCCTTGTGCCTACTGAAGGCTTTCAAAAGAGCAGCAGAATCACTAGAGAAGCTAATGGATACCACAAGGGAGGAGCTTCCTGATACGATGGCTGCCATTCGGCTATCTGGAATGGAAATAAGCGATTTGACAATGGAGCTCAGTGATCTTGGGTACCATTATTACTTCAAGTTCCCGTTGATGGTTAAAAATGGCAGTGAACTTGTAAATGGCATGCATTAACTCTTGTTTGATTTCTTGTACTTGTAGCCAAGAGATTACGCAAGGTGTAAAGAGCTCCACTCGAGCAGTTCGCGTAGCTGAGGAGAAGCTTCGCCATTTCACCAATATAGCACCATCAGGTTATTTCCAATTTGACAAGATTTAGGTGACATAGCCGGAGGGACTAACGTGATGCATCCAATTTGACAAAGTTTTAGTAAATTTTGAGGACTTAAGTAGGTGTAACAATGCATAAACCAAATTGTTAGTTTATTCCTATTTCCATTCAAAAACTGAGCAGAAACGTCAAAACTACACAAGATTCCGAAATATGCAATTGTACTTCATTGTCTTAGAATATTATCGTTGGCCAAGAATTTCACTTCATGTTCACTTTGGTTAGTGATGTTGCAGACGGTGCCCAGCCCGAAAGCCGAGCCAGTTGAACCTGTTGTTGCCAGAAGTGCAAGGGAAATGAGAGAAGGCATTGTGAAGGGTCGTACAATCTTTCAAATGTTTATATCGCTTACCCGTTTTCTTAGTTTCATCTCTAGAGGCAGAAAGAGATAGGGCTCAAGAAGATGACAGTTATTCATGCTGAGCAACATCAACATTCCCTTCTGTATAAATCTTTTGTTTCCTTCTCTTTTTCAGTAGAGAACGGAAATGCTTAGAATTTAGAAATTTTGCATTTCAGTTGGAATATGTGATGCATTCCCTTTAGACATTTTGTTTCAACAATGATGATGCTTTGAGATGGGATGGAGTCAAAGATATTTTCAGATGTGTCTACTGTTATTACTACGTCATATTGCTAAGTTCTGTTCTCTTTCCCTTCTGTTATTGCTTGTATTCCTGAAATCCGGAACTTATGTCTATAATGAGTTGGAAACAGTTTATATATATATATAGTTATTATTATCAAGTTCTTAACACCTACTTTTCTAAATTCTATGTAGTGCTTTTTGCAGCTATTTACTGGCAAAGTTGTGTATATGAGTTCGAGATGATGAATATACCTAATTGCTTAGCGTTTAGTGGTACACAAGAAACCAAAGTAAAATGAGATTGTGATGTTTTTACCTTTTTTCCCCCTTTTTTGTATTGATATATACATTTTGATTGTTGCCTTCTGACAATTTTGGAGAGAAGATTTATGCTTATAATACACTAAATTTGACTCATCTTTCACCATTGAGTTATTTTCTTATGACTCAATGGTTGTGAAGGAAATGAGTCAGGCAACATTAAGAAGGGATCTACTCAAAGGGGTTCATGAACAAGACTGTAATTACCTTACTTTATTGTGGAAGGAGTTTTATTGAATTATAGGTATGTCAAAAGAGCATAGAAAAATAAGCTTGTTTTACTAACCCCACTAATTAAAACTATCCAACAACAGACATGAAAGGTAGAAAAATGGGAAAATAACGAACATCAAGCACATATATAATTACTCATAAGACTACAAAGAGATACAAACTAATTAACCTATGGAGTATATATATATATATATATATATATGTTTTTCAGGATGAAGAGAAGTTTAATTAACTTGGCCTCCTCTTCCGGAGGTTAAGGGTGGTCTTGATGGCTTCTTGAGGCCTCGTGATGCAGTGCTTGTTACTTCTCTATCTCTTCCACCAGAAGAAGAAGAAGAAGAAGCTCCTTCTTCTGTCCTTTCAAGACCAAGGCACTTAGAAAGAGCCTTCAAAACTTGTTCTATGAAATAGCAAGGCTTGTATGAATTGAATGCCCATTCTCTTTCTCTCTTCACTTCTCTTGGAATCTCCATGAAAAATATTATAGATTTATAGTGTTATACCCTTTTAATTTCTCCCTCCTTCTTCTTCTTCTTCTTCTTCTTTCTACTGCCTCAGTGTAGTTGATTGACATATGCCACTTCATGTTTGAAACATGTCATAGCAATTATTAGACACCTGCCGCTTAGTGCAAGTCACACAGGTCACATGCATTTTTTCTGGATTTGCTTTTGTAAGTTTTCACTTGTGTATTTGTTGTTTCCTAGATACTAGACCACCTTGGATGAGGTGTTTTATTATATGATTATATTCAGGTGCATTTGTATCACTCTCCATTAAAAGGCGAGAGGTTGGAATTTGAACCCTTATAGAACTGCACCGTGGTGTAGAGATATATTGTGGAGAGGTTGTTAAGGATTTTGATTTTTTTTACTTATTTGACTATATTTTGAGATTTATGCACTAAAAATATTTTGGGTAAGTTGCGGTTGTAGGAACTTGGGCGTTGAAGTCTCGACGTAGGAGCTTCCTCTCAAAAGAAATCAATATAAAAAATAATTTGAATATTTTTATCTTTAGATAAGTTGTGATTTTGGTCTTTTATGTTTAAAATAAGTTATAATCTTGATCTTATATATATATATATATATATTTTTATTTCAGTTCTGGTCTCCCACATCATATGTTTATGTCACACTTAAAGAGAGATAGACATAATTTAGAGTGAAATTAACGGTAGAATTTTTTACAAAAATATGTGATTAAATTTGAAAAAATAAATAATAAGGGTCTTATTTGTAATCTAACCAAAAGATAAGGGGCCAAATCTATAAAAAAAAATAGTTTGATTTACAATCTGAATAAAAAATAAGAGATCGAATTTACACTTTAACCTTACAAATATTTATAGATAAATGACCCATAAATTATACATGCAACGAAGGAAGGTGAGTGGATACCAATTTTTTTTAAAATTATTTAGATACATAAGGTGATTAAAAAATAGAGATTATGTCATCTCATAATAATATCTTATATTATATGGCTCCACCTCTTTCTGGTCGTCCACATTTTAAAACTATAGTACAAAATTAATAATAAGAGGAAAATTATTATTTGATCCCTTTTTTTTTTACTGTGTTAACGATTTAGTCCCTCATTTATTTTACATACATATTTGCGTGCCCGTTAGGGCACGCAAAGCCTCTAGTACAGTATATGCATACCTTGGAAAAAATTGTGTTCCCCATCTATGAGAAAAGATATTACTCTATTCCTAAATCACTACTTAAATAGGAATTAAAATTAAATTTTATCTTTAAATATTATGAATAGTTAAACCTTTATGACTAGGCTTGGAATTTGAGAAATTTTAAAATAAATTATTTTAATTTTACCAAAGTTCATTTATAACCACAAAAAATGAAAAATAAATCATGAATATGAATACACTATTAAATTACTCTAACATATATAAAATTATATGTAAAACATGTAACATTTTATTCTTACAAATATATAACTTGTCCAAATGCATGTGTATTTGTTTATATAAATAACTTTTTATTATTGTTGGTATCCTTATCATCCCTAGATCTAGACATAAATTTTAATATCTGAATTCATTTACTTTTTATCTAAACTTAAAATTTGACTCAAAAGAATTGTTAGAAATAAAAATAGAAAAAATAACCAAGAGAGGGTGAATTGGAAAATTAAAATTTTTTTTCTTGAAGATATATTTTCTTTAAAAATTCTGTCAAGAAGTCTGACTCTTCCTTATACGTTGAAGGATATGTTAATAAAAATGTTATTCCTTTAAGCAACTTCCTCTAAAAACAATGCGGAATAAAACATTTAAGGAAGTGCGTAAAAACAGTTTCCTTTACAAAACATATTATTCAGGAAATGTAAGGAGGTAAGGGTAAGGGTAAGGAATAACTACACTAGAATTTATAGTGATTAAGACAAAGGTAGTATTCCTATACCAGAGGAAATTCCCTTTATCCTACATCCACTCCTCAAGCACAAAGCAAGAGAGTTTTCATTATATGGGCAAAACTAACCAATTACAAGGATGACCAACCTCTCCAAGGATTACCACAAACGGTTTTAAGGCTCTTTTATAGATTACAACCCAGACCCCTTTAAGGATAGTCTCTCAGTATGTTACTACTCACTAGAACCACACACGACTCACTAACAAAGGTTTCACCTCAGGAGTTCACCTTCACTACCTTAAAGAAATAAATAAACCACGGGATAACCACACTTGGTTTTACAACACAACCCACAACCCTTTAAGGAAGTCTCTCAGTATATTGCTCTCTATGGAACCACACATGGCTAACCTACAAAGGTTTCACCCTAAGAGCTCACTTTCACTTCCTAAAGGTGATACAACTTAGAAAGGTAGAAGAAGGAGTTTGATTATCTTCTGCACACAGCAGGAGAATTTATGCACACAACAGCAGGAGGTGTGACGATTTTGCACACATCAAAATTCTGGATTGCTTCACTCTTGTTCTTCAACTTCAGAACTTCATTCTTTTATGCCAAAATTAGAGCTAGCCGTTGGAGAAGATGTGAGTGAATGCTTCAAACGACTACTCCCTTCAGCCTGCAGAATATGATAAACAATTTTGATTCTTTAATTTTTTTCACAAGTTTCACTCCTTGGTCCTAACGATTGAATGTAGCCAAAGTCTCAAATTGGCCTCTTATATATTGGGTAGATTTCAAATTGGTTAATTATTTTTCATTTATTTCACATGGATCTTATATATACATTGATGTTTTAAATTGGTCTAAAACCTACTTTCAAGACACGATTTAATCTTAATTAAGTAGAGAAAAAACTTTGAAAGTGATAAAGATACAAGCAATAGATTATTTGGTGTCACGTAACTATTTAATATTTTATCTTCTTCTTCTAATATCCGATAATTACTATTTATGTTTCTTATTAAGTTGATCGTAACAAAATATAATGAAGCTTTACCTCCTATCATGTTTATGGAAGGTGTTTATGGGAAAATGGATCCTCTGCATTCTCACTCTCTGCATTTTTTGTGTATTTTAAAGAGATAAATGAAGAACTAGACACAAAATATTAAATTGTGAGACCCAAACTTTCTCTCTCTACTTCTTTCTTTGTCTCTCTAAATGCACAATAAATGTAGATGATAAAATACAGAGGATCTAAATCCGTGTTTATGGGAGTTTTCAACCGAGAATGTAGAATCCCACAAGTACATCATCAAAAAGAATTTTTAGTATAAATATAAAGTGGTTTTAAGATTTGAATTTTGGTAAGTGTTTGTTTAAGAATCCAGTTTATGGCTATTTTAATATTATATTTAAACTATAAAGTACAAATTATTTTGTTCTTTTTATAAAAAAATTATTTTGTTCTATATTTTAATAATATATGATTTTGATAAAAAAATTAGATGAATAAAACAGTTTAATCTTTGAGGGTGATAATTTAAGGGTGGTTATGAATTCTAAAAGTCGAACGTTGTAATTTACCCCATTAAAAAAAAAAAAAAGGCAAAGTGTGAATTTGGTCCTGTAACTTTGCTTCAGGTCTCAAATCAGTCTTATATCTTTTTTTTGTTTTGAATTTGGTCCTGTATCTTTGCTCCAGGTCTCAAATCAGTCCTATATCTTTTTTTGTCTCAGTTTTGGTCCCATATGTTTTGAAAACATCCCACTATTAGTCCTCCGTCTATTTTAAATTATAGTTTAGTCGTTGAAACTTCAAGTCCCTTTCACTTTAGTCCCTGACTATCAAAATGAAAATGAAAGAGCATCCTTGAGGATTCTCAAACCTTACATCTTAGTCCCTAATTCATGAATTCTTTAAAACCCATCGGAAAATTACCCAAATTCGCCAGAAAACGTACGGAAATCGCCGAGAAACTCAAGAACTAATCCAAAAATCTCAATTTTCACTGAAATTTCACTCAAGTAATCGCCCTTAAATCCTTTAAAAATGAATTTTCGAAAATCTAAACTTTTGAGGAGGGAGGTGATAGAAGAAAGTTTGCATTTTCGAAAAAAAATTTTTAAAGTATTTGAGGACGATTGTTTGAGTGAGATTTCAATGAAGATTGGAGTTTTTAGATAAGTTCTTGAGTTTCTCGGCGAATTCCGTAAGTTTATGAGAAGAGTTCAGCAAAATAATCAGTGAAGTTGTGTTATATAATTAGGACACAGATCCTCTAAATTCTGTAATGAAAATCATATTATTTTGTGAGTAGAGTATAATTTAATTTCGCTTATAGGCTTCTTTGTTCTTTCTGCTTCTCTTTCTCGGGCCCAATTCCTTGTTCATCATCTCAATGGACTCCTCCTGGGCTTGATCCATTCTATCATCTGTAATGAAAATCATATCATTTGGGAATTGTTTTCGAGTAAGTATTATTGGCTATGATATTCTGATTCTCTTTTTTTATTAATAAATTCTATTTCGATGAGACAAAAAATAGAAAAGGTTTATATGTACACTAAAAGACAAAATGCCGACGATCCAAATTCTTAACTCTTTCTATGATTGATATTTTAGTTTTTTTTTTTTTTTTTTTT
>QANZ01027585.1:178068-193095 GCA_003254925.1 Chamaecrista fasciculata | reverse complement strand
TTTTTTTTTTTTTTTTTTAACTACCAAACTAACAGAGAACCTACAAAGGAATAAAAACATAGTGATTAAAAGAGAGATATGATTAAGGGAGGAAATCCAGGATTTGTCTGAGGATGCTGCGGCCTAATTTCCCTCCAGTGTTCTTGTGGACAGCCTGAGGAATGAGGATATGAAGATCATGAAGGATTGGTGCTAAGCTAACATGACCAATAGAAGCCTTGCTTAACCAAGATGCATAGCCCCTCTTTTCAACAATGATCCTAGTGATAACATGGCCAGCAGTAGTTGCAAACTCTGAATTGACATGTCTTAGAACAAACTCCCTAACACACCAAAGTAGGAAGTGAAGCTTGTTCCAATTAGCAGAATTTCTCCAAATATGTAAACCCTCCCATTTGGATTGATGCATGACCAGAGCAAACGTGTAGAGAGAACCTGCATTCCTGTATTGATAAAACAGTAATGATGCACCAGAAGCCAACTCTGGAGGTTTGACATCTCGAATCAGTCTGCTAGTAGTGTTGTAGTACCTAGCAGGAGGTGGAGAAGGTAATTTCTTGAGATTAGAGAGATTATGGACCAAAATTTGACATTTGTGTAGAAGTTGAAGAGGATGAGGCTGAATGTTATCATGAAATAATTTATTTCTTGCTTCCCAAATGTGATACAGGATGGCTATAAAAAGCCTGCAGCTGTTAGTTGATCCAGTTGCATTAGCTGACACAGTGTTCTTGAAAACGTTCAGATAGGAAGCCAACCAGTTGGGAAAGTCGTTGTGATTTGAATCTGCAAGCAATGATAACAAAGATCCAAACCAAACAGCTCTGGAAAAAGGACAAAAGACAAAAAGATGAATAAGTGATTCATCAGTAGAAGAGCAGAATGAACAATATTGATTGACAGGTAAATGATGCTTCTGCAAAATTGCCGTTGAAGGGATAGCTTGATGGAGAAGTCGCCATATAAACATTGTAAGGGGATATGGAGTAAATATTGAACTCTCCTAAGGAGTTTATACTATTTCAGCAGTTCCCAGGAAAGATTGGTGAGGTCACAAACGATCCCACTTAAAAACCAATCTCCTTAGAAGGAACCACTTTTATAGTATTCCTCTCTACCCAAATTGAATATTATCTACCAACTAAGAAAAGAAATATCGCAAATAAATAACAAATAAGTAAATAAGAAATAAGAAAGAACACACCAGATTGATTTCGGAGTTCAGCCAATTATGCCTAAGTCTCCGGGCAGCACCGCCAATATTATATAAGAGAAGAGAGAATACAAATTTTGGGATGATTTTACAAATGAGGAGGGGGTTCTATTTATACCCCACAACCCCCCCTTACAAGCTTAAGTCCCACCGATGTGGGACTTCCAAATTAGGCCAAAATGGCCATTTTATCACAAACATAAGATACTTGGGAGGCATGTCAAACTTCCATAACCAATTCCAGTCAATCAAAGGACTGAAATGTGATATTAAGGAAATAGCTTCTTGTGAAGAAAGAAGCAGCTAGTATCCAAGAGATACCGAATAAGAGCCATTTGATGAAGGACGCCATATTAGATGATCACTGGTTACTCTAACTGAGTAGCATGACTGAAGAATTTGTTGTTGAGCTGTTGGAGAGAATTGTTGTCTGATCAGAGGGACATCCCAGTTTGAGGAAGAAACATCCATTAGGTTGCTTACAGTCAACTGTTCATTTTGTTGTGTGGATGACCGCCAGAATGGTAAATGAAGAGAAACCTGTGATCCAGTAGTCACGTTCCACCAAAGATGTGACCTAATGAGATGAATATTTTTATGAACTCCTTTCCAAGCAGGGGAAGGCTGTGTTGTAGAGATAGGGGAGGCCTCAATGTTGCCCTTAAAGTACTTGGAGAGGGTCCATTTAGCAAATAAAGAGTCTTGATTCTGAAATATGCGCCAGAATTGCTTGGCAAGAAGTGCTTGGTTCATGAGATGGAAGGATTTGATGCCAAGACCACCTCTGTGTTTGGGAAGATGGAGAATCTGTTGCTTTAATAAATGTAATGCTGGCTTATCATTCTTGTATCCCCAAAAAAAGTTGGAAACAATAGAATTCATCTGATCAAGTGTAATCTGTGGGAAGGCAAATGAACCCATCCTGTACAAAGGGATACTAGAAAGCACTGATTTTGCAAGAACCAATCTTCCTGATTGAGACAAAAGTCGTGCCTTCCAACCACTCAATCTTTGTTGTAGAGACTCAATCATCTCTGTGTAGTTGTGCTTCTGAGAAGGAAGATCCACATATGAGCCCAGATATTTACCCAAGTTGGGTTTATAGGAGACACCAAATGTGGAAGAGAGAAGTTTCTTGAATTGTCGAGGAGTGTTAGGACTGAACACCATCGAAGATTTTTGTTTATTGATTTCTTGGCCTGCAAGGTTCCCATATTCATCGAGGACTTCCTTAATTGCAAGACATGCTGAAGATGTGGCTTCAAAGAAAAGAACCATGTCGGTCAGCATACATAAGATGTGTGATAATTGGACCCCTTTTGGCAAATTGAATGCCTCTTATCTTTTTGGTCTGTTCTAAGTCTTGGAGCATGCAAGACAAGACATTAGAGCAGAGTAAAAAAAGATAGGATGATATTTTAGTTTAAATTCTTTATCTTTACTCATTCAAAACTTTTTTTTTTGGATCAAGTCATTCAAAACTTAAACATGCTTCAATAACCTTTTTTAAAAATGATTCAGTCAATAACCTTTTAAAACAATTTACCACTCATCTGACATTTTGTGAGTGCTTGGTGCTTGGACGATTTTCTATTCAACTCATCAAATCATGTTTTAAATTTTAAGCATTTTGATCTTCACCCGACATTACCCGAATATAATAAAATAATCGAAGTCTACAGCCAAAAATCCACCACCAGAAATCAAATGAAAAAAAATTAACCTTCTTCGGCAGTAATATATCTTGAAGTAATACTACAACTCTACAACTACAAGTCTTTTTTTTTTCTTTTTTTTTTTAGGACTATATTCAGTTTAACGTCCTTTTAAACGACTATGAAGAAGAGTAAAATAAACAAATCATAGATTGGGTCATAAATGATAACATAATTCGATAATCAACTTTCTTTTCGTTTTCTCTGTTTTCGGGTAGGATTACTATCCGATGCAGAGTCTAGACCCAGACATTTGAGAAAGGCTACCCTAGCTAACTGGAAATAATGGCATGGATGGAAACTTGAAGGGCCCTCCATATCTGGCATTTCTTCTGCGCTCACTATCCTTCTGCTTGTGCCTGCTGATATCTCACCTTTTATATTTCGGTTCTCCCCTCCCTGCAATGCAAATGGTATTTTAATCCATTACACATGTCTTATGTCTATGAAACCACTTTCACTTTTCAAGGATAAGCAACTTAGTGAACATGTTCTACAGTATCAAGTTTAGCAAAGTAAATATATAAATTGACCATAGAAAGACATACGAGTTAATCATTCAATCCTTAAAAGTTTAGTTTATACTTTTCAATCCTGAAAAACATAAAATAAATACATTTTAATCCTTTTGCCCTTGCAAGTTAGTCTCTAAAAAATAGACTTGAGAAATTTAGCTGCATTGTTTCCATACTTCCATAGCTCTAAGGATATTGAAGTATTGAAGTGTGTAAACTAGATTTTCAAAAACCAAACTATCAATTCATGAATCTTTCAAGGTGGAGATTATATGTTAGTTCCAAGTTTATCTGTCCACATTGCAAATGTATAATACAAAGGGTCAATGACATGGATTATCCAACTCTCATGATAATTCATCAATGACCCTGTTATCTTAACGAGATACAATAATGACATACAGGAAAGTTAAATAACTTTTAAGCAAAGCAACTTGTTTAATAATAGGGAACATAATTGCAACATGAGTATAGTTTCGTTGCCCACAAACCAACTCAACCACCGGCATCCACGCTCTGAAAGAGCAATGCCAAAACTCATTCTCTCCTCCAATGATGATTGCTGGTCTAGTCATCATGTGAGACGGAACCAGAAGGCATCATTTTGATAATTTTAACTCTAGATCTCATCCAACATTGCAGATAACACCATACTATTTTTTTAATAAAAGTTTTATTAAACATTGAAGATAACACCATACCATTTTTTTTAATAAAAAAATCCCACCCATTTTAATAAACACTAATTTTCCTTACCTTACAAGTCTAAAAAAAAATCATCCAAAGAAGCAATATCTAATGCAGAATGATGAGAATATTAGAGGCACTTGTAAGAAAGGAATGGACTACTTGACTACTTCAGAGTCCAGGGCAATTATACCAGCCCTAAGGTTTAAACTAAACGAACGAAATCAACAATGATGGAAAACTTTCTAATTATTTATCGTTGAAGATGAGCAAGAAGCAGGGTATTGCTCGCTAATTTTAGAAAATTAACTCAAATCTATATCCCTAGAATTAACAGGATGTCAAAACCGTCTAATTCAATTAGTTTACGCGCGCTTAAGTTTGCAGAGCAGACAAATTAAGGACATCAATAACAAAGAAAACTTAGCGATCCTCATTCTCAGATACAAAAGAAATGTAAATGCTTAAGCCTCAGATAAGTTTATCGAAATCTAAGAAATCCGATTGAAATTCAAAAGAGAAAGGTTAGGCACCTGTGTACTCCGCCTGAGGTGGATTTCGAGCGTAGTCGCCGTGGACTCGTTCTTGGAACTAGGTTTTTCCATCTGTTGAACATCATCGAACAGCAATCGACTGGTAGACGGAGAATCACCGGCAGCGACGGCGACGGCGGCGGCGGTAGTTACGGCGGAGACATCGTCGGAGGGATCTGAAGCGAAAACGGTGAAGCAATAAAGGAGAGCGATGAGAAGGAAGAGAACGAGAAGCTGAATCCATATGAGCCATGGAATCCGATAGGTCTCTAAGGAGAGGTCGTCTCCAAAATCGAACATGATAGTGTGGTTGGTTGGGACATAAGAAAGAAGCTTTTGAGTTTTTCTTTTGACGAATGAATGAATTTCGATTTATGAGGGAGAAAAGCGAAGAAGAAGAAGAATAAGAAACTGAGAAGAAGTGAGAGTTGAAATTTTGGTGAAGTGACAAATAAATGAACAATAAAGGAGGCTCACGCGCGCACGTTGAAGTGTGATTGGATTGTAATTTTCGATTTTGGAGTGACAATAAATAAAGGACTCTCACGGGCACGTAAAATGACGTGCGTCAGTAATCTCTGTACTAAAGTTCGAGGTGGAGTTCTCACGCGCGATTGTACACGCGCCGTTGGACTCCTTCGCTTCAACTTCAACCCTTTTCTTTTCTCTTGCTTGCAAGTTGCAAGCATTGCTGGCTGACATACATAACATGCCTCACCTGGTTGTATAATAATACAAATAATTCAAATGTTTAAAGTATTAAATATGTTAAAATTCTGAAATGCTTGCGGTAGATTTCTAACCAATACTAAACATTTGGCAAAAGACTTGTGCGTTTCGGTCAGTTTTAGTTACGCCCCTAATATTTATTTTGTGTCAGTTATGCTCTCACCGTTTTATATTATTGTCAATTATACCCTAACTTTAATTTTTTTTTTGCCAAAAACCTATTTTGGTCCTTCAAGTTTGCTCAAAGTTCTGTTTTGGTCCCTCAGCTCAAAGTCCTTCATTCATCATCATCACCACCACCACCACCGTCAGCAGCACCACAATCGTTGTCACCGTCGCCACAGAGCTTTTCCAACGAGGTTCGTCTTCTCTGAAGAACTTTTCGGCGAGATACACGGCAGCCCTGACGATAACGAAAACTCCTAATCCAAGTTTTTTTGACCTCTTGAATTCAATGATGATCTTCATTTTGCGAAAAAATGATTGACAAGCCGCCGAAAAATTACACAATCGCCAAAAATCATATTTTCGGTCATTTGTTCGCAAAATGCAGGCTGCCATTAAACTCAGGAGGTCAAAAAACCTTATATTAAGAGTTTTCGTAGTCGTTAGGGCTACCGTGTATTTCGCCGGAAAAGCTCGGTGGCGGAGGTGGTGTTACTGCTGATGTTGACCGTGGTGGTGGTGGTAGTGATGATGATGAATGAAAGATTTTGAGCTGAGGGACCAAAACGGAACTTTGAGCAAACCTTAGAGACCAAAATAAAAGTTTGGCAAAAAAAAAATTGATGTTAGGGTATAATTGACAACAATGTGAAACGTTGGGGGCATAACTGACACAAAACAAATGTTGGGAGCATAACTGAAACTAACCTCAAACGTTAGAGGCACCAACAAGTCTTTTACCCTAAACATTTTATTTATTTTAGATGGTTATTAAATATTTGGTAAAAGGTTCATTTTAGTCCTAAATGTATGTCCTAATGTTCATTTTGGTCCATTATGTTTCAAAATGTTCAAATTGGTCCTAAGTGTTGACAAAATGTTTCATTTTGGTCATAAATGTTGGTAAAATGTTTCATTTTGGTCCCAAATTATTGAATTTGGTCATATTTCTCTCGTTTCTCATTTCAAGTTCAAAGGATTTGTTCAGAAGAACTCGTAACTCTGAATTCGTTGAATTCGAATTTGAAACGAGAGAGATATGATCAATTTTGCTTGTTTAACCATGAAACGAGCAGTCTACTTTTAAGATCGATTTTACCTCGTTTGTTGACGACCCCAACTAAATAAAAAAAGTACTATTTAAGAACAATATGTAGCTCTAAACTCGTCACGTTTGAACTTGAAACGAGCCATATTCAATAGTTTGGATCAAAATGAAACATTTTGCCAACATTTAAGACCAATTTAAACATTTTGAAACATAATGGACCAAAATAAACAATAGGGCATACATTTAGGACCAAAGTTAACCTTCAACCTATATATTTTTATAACATTTTAAATTGATTTCAACATGACTTTTTTTCTTTTTACGGTTTTCTTATAAAATATGGTAAGTTTTTTTGTGAAAGTTTACTTTTCGGTCCCTAAATTGTTACTTAGTCAATGATTTAGTCTCAAAATTGTAGAAAAATACGAATCCATTCTTGAATTTTAAACCAGTGTCAATCTTTTGGTTCTTGAATTGTAAAAAAATATAAATCAATCTCTGAATTTTACACAATTGTCAACCTTTTGGTCCCTAACTGTGGCGTAAAGGTCCACAATGGTTAACAATTCAGGACCAAAAGGCTGACTGTAGTGTAAAATTCAGGGACTGATTCGTATTTTTTTACAATTTAGGAACCAAAAGATTGACAGTAAGGTAAAATTCAAGGACTAATTCATATTTTCTTACAATTTTAGAACCAAAAAATTAACAGTGGTGTAAAATTCAAATGCCGATTCATATTTTTCTACGGTTTAAAAACTAAATCGTTTACTAAAGACGAAAAGTAAATTTTCTCTAAGTTTTTCGACAGTTTTGATTATTTATTTTTGGATCATATATCAAGGTTTAAGTCATATAAGTACAAAACTACAAATCATAAATTTCTTAAAAGAATATTTTAGATCAGCATTGAAGGAGGGACGGATGTGATTGAATAAAATAGACAAATACGCGAGAGTTGCACACGCGCTTCCTCTGAGCAAAAATTGAACTGGACGTACCTGCAGAATATTCCACCTACTATTTAAAATACAAAACATGGGTCGTTTATAGGACAGTTTTTATTTAGTAAAATTTATTGATGAAAATTTATTAATTTAACGAGTAAATTAATAATTTAATAATTAATTATTAATTTATTTATTTAAAGATAAAAATATAAAATTTAATTTATATAAAATGATAGACCTAAAATTAATTTTTTTTGAATATATTAATTCAAATTTAATAATTAATATAACTCTTTAATATCAGTTAGTAATTTAGTATGATGTTAATAAAATTTAAAATCATATTAAAAATACATGTATAATTTAATTTTGATCTCAAAAATATATTTTATGTATTTTTTAATATACAATTAATAAAAATAAAAATACATGTATATTTTCTATAATAAACAATAATATTTTGTAAAAAAAATATAAATATATATAATAAAAATAAAAATAAAAATAAAAATTTAAATAATAGATGTATCATGGTCGAGCCTAGGACACCAAATCCCAAGACATGGCCCGACCCGATTTCAATTTAGAAATGGGGCAGTCAAGTTTGTGCACCCTAATGTTACAAACTGAATTTTGACTACAGTTAATTATCAAACAAATTATATTTTAGTAAGTTTGTGCACCCTAATGTTACAAACTGAATTTTGACTACAGTTAATTATCAAACAAATTATATTTTAGTAAGTTTCTTTGATACTTTTTTTATGTTATAAGTTTCTTTACTCTTAATATAAAAAATATACATCGTTAACATATGTTTAAAAAATTTAAAGATATAATCCTCAAAATCGGGCTATAATTAAAATTATGCTCTACTAAAAAGAGAGTAAAAAATTCATCATCTTCAAGATGGGGTCTACTTCCGTTTTTGTCTACTTCCGTTTTTCTCATCCCTTTCAAATAAACCAAACGGATTTAATGCTGAATTAAATGAATCATCATCTTCAAGATCAATACTTTTACCATTCTTAAATCTTAGATGTGTCTAGATCAAGCATGAAGAGTCAGAAGAGACTAAAAAATGAATGGATAATTCGAATCTGAGAATAAAATTTGGGTATAATTTCAGCTTAAAGCATACACAAGTTTTAATTCCGAACATGAATATGTTTTGAATTGAGGAAGGTATCTTTGGTAAGAAAACGATTGACCTTCTCAAAACTACTTTGAAATTGACTATTAGGTTTGTCACACTATACTCTGAAATTAAGTATATTTTTTCCTTCTATTATCAAATCAAAATATCTAGAAAATTTAAATCTTTTTTTTTATTGAAAAAACACAACTTATAAAAAATGAATTTCAAAACATGTTTTAATTATTTATTATATGTTTAAATTGTTTTAATTTATTTTAAATTTTAAAATCAAATACCTTATATTGATCAAAATATACTCTTAACAGTGTTCTATTAAGTAAATAACAAGTATAATTTCTTTTTCAAACTTAATCAAACTCTAAACTTACCTTTTGCTACAAGTAAAGCCATCGGGTGAATATTTTTAGTTTAAGAGAAGAAAACAAGGTGTCACAAAATTAATATTGACACTTTCAAAAGACAACTCAATTTAGGCACTGTTATGTTTGGAAGGTTAACAGAAGATGGCATAGATTAATCGTTAATAAAATATAATAAATTTGAATGATCCGAGTAAATATATAGTTTAAATATTTTAAAGAGGAAAAAGAAAAAAAATTATTAATTATATTTTTTAAAATATTACCTTTAAAGAATATAAACACATGACTAAAACTATAATTAAAGTTAAAGTTGTAATCCTTTTAAAGTTAAAGGATAAAAATATATTTTATAGTATTGAATCACTCCATTCCACTTTTAATCACCTAATTTGGACAAATAAAAAAAATTGTTAAGTTTTGAATAGTTAAAATATAATGAACTTTTAAAGTCCTTTATTACCATTCCATTTCATCATAATAAAATCATCTAAACAAATATCAAGTCCAGTTGATTCATTTCACTCGTTTTCATTTGCTCTGAGCCCTTCTATCAAAACATATCCTTAAATCTTAAGATTTTTTTTTTAGGGTTTAGAATTTTAGAGTTTAGGGTTTATAGTTTTAAGGTTTAGAGTTTAGGTTTTAGGGTTTTTAATACTTTTAAGGACTATTCAGGCCAAAAAAAAAAAGGACTAAATTGAAATGTTTGGAAGAGTTTTGGGACACTTTACAATTTTATTTTGAGGATTTGGGACTAAAATGAATGAAGATGATGAAAAATGTAAATCCAG
Source organism: Chamaecrista fasciculata (assembly GCA_003254925.1). Classification (NCBI taxonomy): domain Eukaryota; kingdom Viridiplantae; phylum Streptophyta; class Magnoliopsida; order Fabales; family Fabaceae; genus Chamaecrista; species Chamaecrista fasciculata. Next base: position 183,225 of record QANZ01027585.1, on the reverse strand, counting down.
GGACTGATTTGCTAGTGTACTCAATTTTTATGTTCAAAAATGTAAATCCAGTCATCATGCCACGATGGAAAAAAAAAAAAAAGGAATGTCGAGTCATCATGCCAACCAAAAAGATGACACATAAGTAAAAAAAAATTGCCACATGGGCATTGAGTCAAAATTGGGGGCATAATTGAAACGTTAGTTTCACATTGAGGACACGCCTGAACAAAATGAAACGTTAGGGGCATAACTGAAAATCATTGCAAACGTTAGGGGCACGAAAGGGTGTTTTGCCAAAAATGTATAAAACTCATAGATTATCATGCCCTTGTAAATAGTAATCAATGTGATAAGTTCGATTTTCCTTATTAATGTGTGAACCTTGTTAGTGGAAGAGGATCATCTGTTGTACAACACCAATGCTCTATTGAGCAGATGATCCATAATCTTTATTAAACGGTAGACGATCTATAAATATCTTGGCTTAAGTGCACTTTTGTTCCCCTAACTTTTGTCAAGGTCTCAATTTGGTCCCCTATTTTTTTGTTATAATTTTGGTCCCCTAACTTTTGAAAACTTTTTCAAAAGTTAGGGGACCAAATTGAGACGTTTTCAAAAGTTGGGGGACCAAAATTGCAACAAAAAAAATTAAGGGACCAAATTGAGACCTTTGCGAAAGTTAGTGGACCAAAAGTGCACTTAAGCCAAATATTTTTATAAATGCTCATAGAGTCTGGAGGTATGCTCCAATCTTTGTGAGCCCCAGACCCAACTCATCTAAATTTTTTTATTACAAAAGAAAAAATGTAATCAATCTGCCACAGTAATAATTCATCATAACCTTATGAGTTCACTCCTAAACATTTTTTTTAGTCGTCGCTCCTTTTGTAAATACGTACTAGCTACAAACATCTATTTTCATAATGAATCTCCATTGAACATCTCTTTCTGGGCCTTTCAAACTAATCTTGGACACGGGATTCGCTGTGTTAAATAATGGTTTTAATAGATAATAGTATAAATTAATGGGCTTTGCATTCTAAAATAGATGTAAATATCAATTTTAAAATTATGATAAAGCACATTTAATATTATTAAATTATAGGGTCAGTCTAAAGTATACTCTACAAGTTTTTTTTATTGTCAATTGTATAACATTAAACTCAATGTCAACCCATTGCCTAACTCCATTAGTTTTTAACTGAAAATGATAATGTGACATTTATTTGATCAACTTAGGGTGTAATTGATATTAATTAACCTAATGTTTGAAGCATAATTGATACTAACCTAAAGATATTTTTTTTCATTTTTTTCTTCTTTTTCTTCTTCAGTCACTATGTAGAACCAAAGTTTCCAGATTACATCTTCCATCACTATATGAACTATATAGGTTATTTGGGATATATATCACTACAAAAGCTTCTCAAATCTTTTCATTCCCCTTTATTCGGATTAGATCTAAACCACCATCTTCGTTTCATCCTCTAAATGCATAAGAGATTGTGTTGAGAAGATGTAAAATAAATAAATCACTCAATGAAACTAAGGTTGAAGGTATACTATAATCATGAAATGGAGAGTTTTTGTAGTAGTCTTTATGTCAACCGATGATTCTTCAAGTAAAGAAAGATGTCATCTTAGAGAATGAGAAATGAAAAAAAAATAAAACAATGACAAAAGAATAATTTTTATGTTAGTATTAATTATGCTTCAAACATTATATTATTGTTAATTATAAACTTAAGTTGATCAAATTAACATCATGTCATTAATTTCATTAAAAAAAATTGATAGAGTTAAACTTTGAGGTGATATTATAATACAGTTGACAATAAAAAAATGTTTTGGTGTACACTTGAGACTTATTTTATAGTCTGGATATATCGGATATACTTTTACTTAAAATTTTAAATTACAGATTTGTTAGAAAAAAAGTTAATATTTTCATTTTATATATTAAAAAAGTAATAAATATTTATTTAATTATTTTATGATCACAAAACTCTAGCTAAAAACTATGTATAATAAGTATTTGAATATATTATAAAAGCCAAAGTCCTATTTTGGTTCCTCATGTTTACTTAAAGTTTCGTTTTGGTCCCTCAAGTTTTTAAAAAGTTCCACCGTTAGTTCCTGATTCTTTTCCATCTACTTTTTTTGTTAAAAAAAAGAAAAAAAAAACTAACTTTCATCTCCCAACAATTTTGCTCTTTAACAAAAGGGAATGACCTTAATGCAAAAGTGCAAAATTGTCCGGAGATAAAAAAATTAATTTTTTTTTTTCATTTTTAACGGAAAAAGTTAATGGAAACGAGTCAGGGACTAACGGTGGAACGTTTTGGAAAATTAAGGGACCAAAACGAAACTTTGAGCAAATATGAGGGACCAAAACGAAACGAAAAAAACTTGAGGGATCAAAACAAAACTTCAAGCAAACTTGAGGGACCAAAATAGGACTTTGGCCTATTATAAAAATACTAATGAATTAGTTTAAGTTTTTTTTTTTGCCATTACAAGAAAAACAGAAAAAGAAAAAAAGAGAACATCATCTAACTTTTAAAAAGTCGGATGTGAGAGAATAATAAGAGAATGAGAGTACATAGACTCAACCAATGAGACACATCTTCTGAGAAACTGTCTTCGCCAGCCACGCTGCGAGATAAGAAAATCTGCAAAAAGCAAAAAGAGTCACCAAAGGGCAACTAATAACATACCGGTGAACAATCTTCGTCATGCACGAACATATTGACTCATCAAAATCTTCCATACACTCAAAGATGTAGAAAGTAGTGATGTCTTCCGTACACTTGAAAAGACAAGGAGTTTTGATTTTTTTAATACTAAGGAAATATAAAAGTGGAATACTAAAATCCAGAGAGCAATTTTGAAGAATCAAAATTACCCTCCTCAAGAAATGAAGAACTGATTTTTTTGCAAGGGCGAGAATTGATGATGCACGATCTGGAAAAAAAAAATTTGGTTCAGAGAGCGGTTGAGAGGGAGAGCCCACGTTTTGGTAACTGTGAATTAGTTTAAGTTTGGATACTACTAAATTTCATCCAAATAAGTTTTGTTATTTTTAATTTTTTAAAAGAGTTTAATATTTTTGTTTCGTGACAATGCAAATAATTCTGTAATGTGTAAACAAGTGATAGAACGCAATTGTGTTTGTTTTATGGGCTTCGGCCCTTTAATGAATTTTTCAGGCCAAAAATCAAAATAGATCGAAATTTGGGGTAAGTTTATAATGCAAAGTTGGATTCTTAATTGGGATGCAATGAGTTATAAGCCAATAATATAATGACACGTGAAAAAGTTAATTATGATGTGACTCCATACACAGTTTTGATTGGTTGAAAAAATTATTATATTTTTATTATTTTTCAGCAGTAAATTATATTAATGGCTATAATTATGCCACATTAGCAATTGCATCCCAAGTAAAGAATCAAACTTTACATCTTAGACTTACCCCGAAATTTGATTGTGAAAAATAATATAATGACACGTGGAAGAGTTAGTTATGATGTGACTCCATACACAGTTTTGATTGGTTGAAAAAATTATTATATTTTTATTATTTTTCAGCATTAAATTATATCAATGGCTAGAATTATGCCACATCAGTAATTACATCTCATGTCAAGAATCAAACTTTGCATACCCCAAAATTTGATTGTGAAATATTAGGCAGATTTATCCTTTTGATTAAAAAAGGGAAAACAACTTTACTGTTGAGAGTGGGATTTACTTTGCATACCCCAAAATTTGATTGTGAAATATTAGGCAGATTTATCCTTTTGATTAAAAAAGGGAAAACAACTTTACTGTTGAGAGTGGGATTTGAACCCACGCCCTTTCGGACCAGAACCTTAATCTGGCGCCTTAGACCAACTCGGCCATCTCAACGTTGATGTTACTGTCACCACAATAATAATTGTACTTAATAGAATAACCACTAAAACTTAAGCAATATATTGGTTTTTGTTTTGGGCCACTGACTGTTCCAGAAGGCAGAAGCTCACAAAGTCAGAAAGTAAGAGAGGTTAGCCAATTTAAAACAGGCCCATTTGTAAAAAAATTGTGTTCTGGGGCCCAAGAGTGGAAGTCTGAAAATCATTTCGGTTAACAATTGGGGCTGATGGAAAATTTTGAGTGGACAAAAACTAGCATCACTGCTTTACTATTACTTATCTACCTCCATTGCAGGCCTTTATATATCCAACAGGGGAAATGCATGGTTTTTTTTTTTTTTGATATATTAAAAAATGATGAACGAAAATATAAGAAAATGCATCTACGGGTCATAATCGCGATTCTCCCACGAAAGACGACCTACCGTAGGGGGTCTTTGATTGTGACTCGACGATGCAATAGCTGGTGGAAAATTAAAAGCATAAACAAAATTAATAGAGGAAGCTTGAACCTGATCATAAACACTAACATATAACGTAATAGAAGCTAAAATAGATGTAATAACCGCAGACGAGATGACCTTAACACCGGGGGAAATGCATGGTTAATACTGGCTAGGTTTGATAAAAATACTTATTTTTCAAAATATTGAATTATGTAGGAGACTCATCCTTCTTATAGATGATTAAGGGTGGACATACAGTGGGTAATATCATTTTTATTTCTACTTAAAATACGAGCGACTATAAAAATCAATTCTCATTTTTAAATTCAATGAAATGGGGAAAATTTAAAATAAAATATTTTTCAATATAAAATCTATTTTGAACAATTTTTACATTTATAGTCATCAAAAATAAAAAATAAATTATAAATAGGGTAAATTACAAAATAGGGTCCTGTGGTTTGGCCCCGTTTCAGATAGGGTACATGTGGTTTGAAAAGTTTCAAATTGGGGCCTGAGGTTTACGCCGTTTGCAAAATGGGGTATAGGTGGTTTTGGCTGTTAAAAATAACGGTGCACGTGATTATCACGTGCACCCTAACCTGACTTTTTTTTTTTCTCAAATCCTCTTCCTCTTATTTTAGTCCCTAGCTCACAAACTGCAGATAAGTCCAGAAACCTTCAAACTTCCTTCATTTTAGTCCCTAGCTCACAAAAAAAGTTTGCAAAATATTCTAGAACTCTTCCAAACGTTCCTATTTAGTCCCTACTCCATGAATATTCCAGGAAAGGGACCAAAAAGGTGAAAAAAA
>QANZ01027585.1:146354-177537 GCA_003254925.1 Chamaecrista fasciculata | reverse complement strand
AGTGAGATGGCGAGAAAGAGAAGAGAGGTTAGGGTCGTCGGAGAAGATGGTGTCGGATTCTGTGTGAAGCTCTAAGAGAGCTTTAATGGCGGTGGAGTTGGGGTCGTCAGAGATGAGGCTAGGGTTGGCTTGTAAGTCATGAGAAGCTTGTTTGAGAACTTGGAAGAGTTCTAGAATATTTTGCAAACTTTTTTTGTGAGCTAGGGACTAAAATGAAGGAAAATTGAAGGTTTCTGGACTTATCTGCAGTTTGTGAGCTAGGGACTAAAATAAGAGGAAGAGGATTTGAGAAAAAAGAAAAAAGTCAGGTTAGGGTGCACGTGATAATCACGTGCACCATTATTTTTAACAGCCAAAACCACCTAGACCCCATTTTGCAAACGGCGTAAAACTCAGGCCCCAATTTGAAACTTTTCAAACCACATGTACCCTATCTGAAACGGGGCCAAACCACAGGACCCTATTTTGTAATTTACCCTTATAAATATGAATGTAATATTAAATTATTTCAATATGAATAAAATATTTAACATTTTTTCTTTATAATTTTAATATTTTTTCAACATATAAAGTTAAAAATATTTTTTTTCTTACTATTACTGTTGGAGATTATAGAGCAAGCGCAGCGGAAAAAGATAAAATTAAAATTTTTTATAATCTCCTTTAAAGGATCCACTACTTGTGTTTATACCAGAGAGAAAAGACGTTAACCTAAATCAGACGGTTGCTTTGAAAAATCGCAATTCCAAGAAGCCCACAGACTCGTGTCCTTCCTCTACCGGTGATCCACACGAATAGTTTGGCAGATACTCAGGTGCTAGCCTCCAATCTCTTCTCCAAGAGATTATAGGACCTAATCTACAAATCTTGATACTTCAAGAACGCTTCTTGAAGTATTCAAGAACGAAAGTGGCGCACCAAAACTCAAGAGATAAGCACCCTTCCAAGAACCAATTTCTTGGCGTCTCTCTCTCTTTCTCTCACAACTCGCCTTTTGCCCCAGGTTTAGGGTTAGGTCGAAAAGCTCTCCCCTTTTTTTTTCTTCCTTTGGTTTAGGCGACTTGTGGTACTTTTAAAGAGTCCCACTTCAGAATTTAGGGAATCACCAAATCTAATTAGGGAATCACCAAATCTTGATTATAAAATTACATTAATATTATAATTCAAGATTAAAAGGCAATCTTAATTTAAATTTCAAGATCATATCTTGAAATCCAAATCTTGAAAGCACACTTCCCATTGGTTGGAATGAGTCAAGAGGATTTGAATTCTTAATTAAAATATTACATTAATATCTTAACCTAAAATTCAAAATGCAAGATCAAATCTTGCATTTGATCCTCCAAGAATGCGCCCCCTATATTAGTTTATAGGAATTTAATAAATAAGAAAACAATCCTAACTCTTAGGAAGTTATAACCAACTTTATTAATTTCCTTAACAAATTGAATTAAAATATTACCCTGATATCTTAATTCAAATTCAAGTCTTGAATTCAAATTAACAAAATCATATTTCATCAATTTAATCCAAGAGTGAGGCGCCACCTCATCTTGTTATCCAATATTAGAGAATTTAATAAATCAATAATCCCCTAACTCTTAGGAGACTTAGTCAATTCATTATTCCTTAATATTTTAAACAAGAATTCAATTGTAAATAGATAATCAAATTAACTATTTAACAATTAATATATTTAAACTTGTCTAACAAATTTAAATATCACAAATGTAGATTTTATTTAAGACAAGACTTCATGTCCTAAGACATTCAACTATGTCTTAAACTGCGTCACTAAAGTGACTCACGAATTAAACCCTAATTCGTGTCCCATAACAGTATCTTGATCCTGCTCATGTGTGACCCAACAGGCCTCATGTGAAATTGGCAGTAAGCCATCTCTATGACTCACAAGTCGAGAGCGGACTCTAGCAAGTCATCACGACTACCCAAAACACGTGAGTTATCGTTTTAACATAAACGACTTAACCTTAGTACCACCTTGTCATAATCCCTATTGTCACACGATATCTTGGTCATGGATAAGGCATGGGAAAATCATCCTTGTAATCCAAACCATAACTTTTTCGATTCCTTGAGTTGGTCTCATTACCCTATGTGGCCACACATTCCTTGGACAAACTCATCGAGGAGCCTAGTCAAATATCTCTCAACTTAATGAGGAACAAAATTCCTTATTGATCAACCACATTCCTCAGCACGGCAAACAACTAAACCCGTACCTAGCCTGTATGGCTACCCTGTTATGAGCAACGTTGGACTAGACCAAAGTTCAGCATCTACAACGCCGGAATAATGAAGACCTCAGGTCTAAGGGCATCGTGACAGATGTACAGGAGAGACTAGCTTATGATTAAACCCATGCAAGACTCTCCGGGTCGGTCCAGCAACTTGTAACCCATTACATAATTGCACCATGACTCTCGAGAAGCATCACATGCGTGTATCTCTATACACCGAAGTCATGCTGGTCTTAGTTCATTCACGTTCCCACGTGAATAATCGACCAGGGACAGTTTAGAATAATTATCATATAATTAATCAAGGATTGTTATCACAGTAAACATACTAATAATATGATAACAACATAATTTATTATTCATAAATCAGTCAAACAATATGTCCATACATATAAAATGATTGGCCCTAGGGTACAATCTCCATAAATTACATGGTACTTCTATAGTCTATACTCATCCTCGGACACCTTGTCATTGGACTACTACAAGAAAAATTGAATTTAGGGATGAAATTTTTCATCTTTCGTCCCTTATTATCAGTAGTTTCCTCTCAAAAAATCATTTCTAATCTTGACATCACAAAAAATTAGAGATGGAATTTTTTATTTTGTGTCTAATTAGAGAGGAAAATGTTCGTCTCTAATTAGTGATAGAAATTAATGCCATATCATCATTTTCCATTTAAAAAATTGGAGTTGTACATTAGGGTAATATTGAGTCCAATGTCAAAGTTATATAATACAATGGATTAGGAAAAAAAAGGGGGAATGTTTTGGGGATACACATTAGACTTATCATATGATTTGGAGGGTTTAATTAGTCTGTTAGTCCCTATAGATTACATCAATCTTCAATTAAATCACTAATTTTTATTTTTGTAATTAGGTATCCATAGTTTCATTTTATTGTAATCAAAACTTTGACATCAAATAATAACAAAATTTCGTCCCTCAACAACTAATGTGACAAACAAAAATGATTATTAGATTTATTTAATATCTATTTAGCATTCAAATAAACAAAATTTTATATCATTTTGTATTAAATTTTATTTGCAGAAGAGATGCAGAGTTTTTTTAAATATATATATATATATATAACTGTGTTAACTTTATTTTTAAAAATAATGTAATTCTTTTAAAAAATTAAAAACTTATGCGTTGATTTCAATTTAAAGAAGATATAGTTTTCTTTTAAAAAAAATATAAGACATTTCAGATTTTTGTTAATTAAGAAGTTTATTGGATATTAAATAAGATTAATGATCATTATCATTTGTCACGTTAATTATTAGGAGACAAAATTTATTGCTAGCGAGTGGGGTTGTTAAAAATACTCACAATTGTGCAGTGGCACAAACAATCAAATCTTGAAGCCTCTGATACAGCCTCAATGTCTCATGATTTTAACCTTCATCGATCCCACCAAACAAACACAAGAAGCAAAATGAACTGAATTTGATAAACTCTGTATGTGTTGAAACTTGAAATGGAATGGAATAGATTGAATTGAAGTTGTTGTTGAGCCCACTTATGCTAGATCCCCAGCTCTCTTAGCTTTAGCACCGACAGATTATTCAACCCCACCAACATCAACATGTTTAGGAATTTTTGAAAACTTGCGATTATTTTATATTATTTCAGATATTATCGAAGCACCTATAATGACATTTAACGGTTTTGTCACATGGTTATATAACGAGAGCAACGAGATAAAAATTATGGCTCCGTTTGCTAGACTGTAAATGAGTTTTACATTGTAAAATTATACGAATTTCGAGACTTAAATGTGTTTGGTATGGTAATTTAAACTATGTAAAGTGGATTACAATGTAAAGGGTTTTACATTACATAGGCCATTTTTCTTTACTTCACATTTCTGATGTAATTCAAGTCTACCTAGGGAATTATGGTAGAATTCCTAATTTGCCCCTCTCACTCTCATCCTATTTTCTCCCCCTAAGGTGGCCGGCGACAGCGGCGGCGGTTGACGGCGGCGCCGGCCACCGTGGACCACCGTGGGCGGCGGCGCCGGCCACCGTGGACCACCGTGTGCGGCGTCGCCGGCCACCGTGGACGGCGGCGCCGACCACCGTGGGTGGCGGTGGTGGGTGGCGGCGGCTGTCTTGTGGTGGTTGTGGGAAGGGCATTTTTGTCATTTTTTTCTATATCTATTTTACTTTCCCTCCCATACCTTTTTATACCAAACACTTTCAATCTTTACCTACTTTACATTCCCTCAACTACTTTTCCTTTCCCTCACAATTTTTCCCTTGTAAAACCCTTTCCTTTACATACCCAAAAGCATACTAAACGGAGCCTATAAATTTAATTTGATGGTAATGTATTATTTAAGGATCAAGTCGTGATTTTGTATTATTCAAAGACTATATCGTCTATTCACTATAAAGTTTGGGATCAAAAAATCATTTTTCTTCTAGTTAATTTTAGGCCAAAGTCTCGAATTGGTTTCTTATCTTTTATTTGTTTCAGATCGATCTTATATATTTTCATGATGTTTTATATTGGTCCCAAAAATACTTTTGAACCGCAATTTTACCTCATTTCCTAGCAATCTTAATTGGACTGAGAAAGAATTCATCAAGAGTTAGCATACATTTATGAATTTATCCCATTTAGACTTGGAAAGAGATATATATGACTAGTGGCGGAGCCAGGGTTTTGGGTTAGGGGGGGGCCGAATTTTTTTTTTTTTTACCAAAGTCCTCTTTAATTTTGGTTCTTAATGTTTACTCAAAATTCTATTTTGGTCTCCGATATTTTTTATTTCATTTTAGTCCTTAACGTTTTCTATAAGTTTCATAATTGGTTCCTAATTATTAAATATGATCACATTTCTCTCATTTTAAACTCGAGTGCGATGAAATCAGAGTTACGTGTTAAATTTGATGAATATGACCAATTTCACTTTTTTTATCATGAAAAAAATTATCTAATTTTGGGACTCGATTTAACGTCTCGTTTGTTGGTGGTCCCAAAGTACTCGTAGCTTTGGATTCTTCACATTCGATCTTGAAATGAAAGAAATATAACCACATTTAGTATTTTTTTAACTTGGATAATTTTGAAACATCATGGAAACATGTAGGGCCAATCTTAAACAAATGAAATATAGTAGGCCAATTTGAAATCTACCACATAAAAAAGGGACCAATTTGATACTTTGGCATTAATTTTATCATTGTGTGTGTAGATTTCATAAATTTGTATGATTATATATGAAACCTGATTTCATTATATGAAATTCACGTGTAGAAAATAACTTTGCTTTAGGTCAAAGTACACATTTGATCCTATATCTTTTGCTCAGTTTTCAATTTCGTCCCATATCTTTTTTTTGTTTCACTTTTGGTCTCATATCTTTGGGTCAGTTCCCAATTTGGCTCTATCCATTTTGATTGCAGATTTAGTCTTATATCTTTTGGTCAATTACATAATTGGTTCAATATTTTTAAGTTAAGTGCAAAAGTAGTCTCATATCTTTGCAGACTAATTATGTAATTTGACCAAAAATTATGGGACCAAATTGGGAAATTTTGCAAAGATGAGACCAAAAGTGTAACAAAAAAAATATACATAACCAAATTAAAAACGCAGAAAAAGTTATGAACTAAATTTATACTTTAACTTTGATTTTAAATTTAAGCCTTCCAAAAACCATTCCACATAATATATATTTATAAGCCAACAGGAATCTAAAATGACCCCAACAAAAAATTATGATTCCCATATTTTTCTGTAAAGTTTATAGTAAGAATTCCCCTACCACAAGTTATAGTTCTACACAACTTAATAATTTTTTAGTAATTAATTATTGACCCCACAAAAAATGGACTTGCACAGCAAAAATACAAAACATAGAAAATGTTGAAGTTCCAAGACGATATATTTTCCCGTTGCAAATTGCAAATCCAAACAAGCAAACACAAAATGATGAAGGCATGCATGAGCAATAATAACACCAAGGAACTTGGTATGAAGCAATTGAAGAGTTGCACCTTTTTAAGCGAGACATTGAAAAGCACTTTCACTGAATAACATTAAAAACTCCACGCCCAATTCCACCAAGTCAATTGAGAACAAACGAAAAACTCCAAAACATAACTGTGAAAGAGTACTGTTTCGATGGGAGTCCAAACTTTAAGGGGTCAGGGCTTCATGTTCTTGTTAATTAATAATATGTACATTTTGAAATGACCCATTTCTTTAATTTGTACGATCTTAATAAAACCAATATTCTAAAACATATAGGAGTCACTAATAAATCTTTTAAAATTTAAAATTTAAAATTGTAAAATTAATATATTTTAACCATTCTATATTTATATTCTTACAAATTGATCATTATAAAATAAATTTAAAGAATTAAATTATCTTAATTTTACACTAAAGTTTCAAAGTTTTTAAGGATTAAATTATATTATATATGAATAATATATGAATAATGTGAGTGTAGAGTGGGGCCAGCATGAGAGTCAAAGTAAAATGCATGGTGGTAAGTGCTGACAGCAGAGGAGAGAAGATTAGCTAGTATGTACAGTGGTTGTACAGTTGATATATATAGGGGCCATGAAGAGAGTAAGAGACAAAGAGCCAAAAGTTGAAAGAAGTTGAAGAGAAGAGATCATATAAAAGCACACTTCTCAACATGAGACATTGATAAATGTCATGTCACCTCGCTCTCGTTATGTCCCTTCCAATCATTTATGATCTAAGATCACAAACCCACAGCCTACTGTCTCGTTGACCCTACCTTCTATTTATTCATTCACAACTACGTACATGCACATACATATGTCTACATGATACATTCATCATGTATATATATACAACATGTATGCCTGTGTATATATATATATGATGAATGTATATAGGGTTTGCGAGATAACCGAAATTTGAGGAGAAATTGATAATAAATTTTTTTTGTAAATATATAAGATTAAATTTGTAATTTAATTAAAAGAATATAAGACTAAATTTATAAAAAAAAATACGAGACCAGGCCTGCAACCTAATTAAAGATAAATGACCAAATCTACATTAAAAAAAATAAGGATATGATTTATAACCTAACATAAAAAACAAGAGAGCAAATTTACTCTTTAAAGTATATTTTGAAATATTAACTTATTAAAACCAAACTAGTCATTAGCCAATATCAATATATATATATATATATACACTTGAGGAGTTGAGTTTTCTGATAATTGATATTATAAAATTATATAGTAAAAATAAATATATTTTATTAGATAAATATATATTATAAAATAAATTTAACCCTTCTATTTCATTATCTCAAAATTGGATGCCATGATCAAAATTCAAATTTCTAAAATTTAAAATAATTGAAATTCAAATTCTTCTTCAATCTTTTTCATTATTTAAAAATAAAACAAAATCAACTAAGTTTATTTTTTATATAATTTTCATGTATATTTACATGTTCATTAAGACACACAAATCCTCATATATATATATATATATATATATTTGTATGTCCGTTAAAATAAAATAATATTGTGTATTTTTATATGTATTTGAAAAATGTAACACATTGTCATGTGTATTATTTTTTAATTAAATTAATTTTTTATTTTAATTATAAATGTTCATCATATATATCTTTATTTTAAATATATATATATATATATATGAATGCATTTGTCAATCTAATTCGAACCGACCCATTAATATTAATGTGAACCCACCTGATCAAACAAATAAAATATAATAAATTAATCTAAATTTTGTTTTATCAATTTTGATAACTGAAACATCACTATTTAGGCGTGCGCCTAATAGGCCTTCGCTCCAGGCCTCTCCTTCTTCCCGAACTCTTCGGGGGGCGCTTGAATCAATCAAGTGCCTCTCCGTGCATTGCAGGGCGGCCACGAACTTGGTTATGACCCACGTTCTCCAGTCCGATGGCGCTCGCCCCCAACACAACTCGCAATCACCTACGATTGTCTTGCTCCGCAATTCTCGGTCTCCACCACTCTCGCTGATGGAGATCGTGCGCTACGACGTGGTGTGCCCCGCGCGCTGGCCCCCACCCTTCGCTCTGCTCTATAAATAGAGCTCAACCCAACAGTTAAATGTTAGCTACTCTTTACACATTAGAATCCTCTTGCTCTCTTATCACTCAAACACTAACTTGAGCGTTAGAGTATTCTTCGCAGAGCATTCCTGTGAATTCTTTGCAGGTATTTTGACATTCAAACACACTAGGTAAGTTTATCCCTTTTCTAGTTTATCATTTTATCAATAACATATAGAAAAAAAATTATTATTTAATTCTTAAATTTAAACCGAATTAATTAATTAGTTTTTAAATAATTAAAATATACTATTAAATCTCTAATCTATTATAATTGTTAAAGATTTTGTCATTGAAAAAAAGAATAAAAATTTAATATAAATTCAAAGATTAAATAATAAATTTTGTATAAAATATATATGTTTTAATACATACCAACTATATGTAATTTTACTCAACCCATCAAGTGATACATATATAGTCACCCCAGTCACCCCTATATAAGATCTACTAGTGTAATATCTTCATATGTATGTGTGTGTGCGCCTGGTTGCTAGCTAGAGAGAGAGCATATCATATCTAGTTATCTACGTATGATCAGATGAAACCAGTGGAAAGTGTTAATAATTGATAATGTCGTTTTGCTGATGTGAAATCAGGCAACTTTGATTTGAATGCTTTTATTAATAGTTTGCATGAAAAATGCGACATTCTTTAAGCCTACGTTATTGTGTCGGTGCCCCCTCAATATCCTCATTTTCTACATTCACTCGATCAACCAAATTTAGGCACCGTTTGACTTCTTTCTTTTAATTCAATTTGATTTGATTTAATTAATTAATCAGCCTTAATTTCCTTACTTTTATTTGAACAATGACATTAATCCTTGTTTACAGCATAAAATGAATAAGTAAAATTGATGTATTATATATATATATATATAGTTGTTTGGTTGGTCCAACATTTATATATTAATATGAAGTCTCTCCTCTTATACGTTCCAACCAACATATCTTTCCGTGTTTGTTTTTTAGCTAAACATCTTTCAACGTTCCTAATTAATTAAAAAGTTGGATATGAAGTATACTTTGTTATTTTAAATTTCTTTTGAGCATTTCAGTATATCACGCCACAATCCTCATAAAAGGTTTTATAGAGAATAGAGATTATATATAAAGCATAAACATCGCAAGCTCTGATAAATTTTTTTACGTGATTTTTAGTTAAACAGCTGACCAACTGATTGTGTATCATATCACACTTAAGATATTTATAATTTAAATAGTTCGCATTAGATGAAAATAATCATCTTTTTTTTTTGAACCAACATGTTTTTCTTTATTATTATAATAAGATCTTTGTTTATTTCATACAGAGAATTGGCAAGCTTTATACATATATCTATGACCCCATATTTTAATGCTGCCGAATAATATACTTCTAAAAAGAGTGGATTAATTAGTTGGGCTATTAATCATATATATACTAGGCTTAAGTGCTTTTTTGTCCCCTAATTTTCAGAAAGGTTTCAATTTGGTCCCCTAACTTTTTTTTGTTGCAATTTTGGTCCCTTAACTTTTGAAAAAGTCTCAATTTAGTCTCCTAACTTTTGAAAACATTCACCGTTGGTCTCAAGTGCACTTCCAAGTCATAAAAAGACTCCCCATAATGGTCATTTTTTAATCCACTTAACTCTTATTTGTCACATCATCAGTCAACTCAGCTTGCTAGATCAGCACTAACGACAGATAATGGAATGAAAAAGTGCACTTGAGACCAATGATGAGACGTTTTCAAGTGTTAGAGAACTAAAATTGCAACAAAAAAGTTAGGGGACTAAATTGAGACGTTTTCAAAAGTTAAAGGACCAAAATTGCAACAAAAAAATTAGAGGACCAAATTAAAACCTTTGCAAAAGTTAAGAGATCAAAAGTGGACTTAAACTTATATACTAATTAATATCGAATTGTGTGCCTTGCGAGATCAACTCGCGCGATCAACACATGCGATATATAGAAATGCCCCATCCATGTATGAATAAATTTAGGGTCTTTTAATATGTGCCCCGGGTACATGTTAAGGTTTCTTTTGATTGGTCAAGTGAGTTTTCAAACATTAAAAATTATCTTTTAAATGAATTTTCGTAGATTTCAAGATATGAGATACTCTACTAAACAATTAGAAGAAACCTTAAAAATGTGTCCTAAAGGCAAATGTTAGATAAATCCATAAAATTATATGAAAGAATCTTTTTGTTGGAATGTTTAAACTTTAAAGTGATTTTATATTTTTATCTTAAAAGTTTTTTTTTTGGTCTTTTATAATTTAAAATTATAGATTAAATCAGGAAGTGACAAATAAGATTAGAAAGGAAACAATTGTGAAGAATAAAACGGTAGTTAATAATGACTCAAATAAAATATTTTTGTACGATAATAAGATTTCATAATAAAAAATAGGCTTAAGTGCACTTTTGGTCCCAAAACTATGACAAAGGTTTCATTTTGGTCCCATAACTTTTTTTGTTGCAATTTCAGTCCCATAACTATGACAAAGGTTTCATTTTGGTCCCATAACTTTTTTGTTGCAATTTTGGTCCCATAACTATGACAAAGGTTTCATTTTGGTCCCATAACTTCTCAAAAGGTTCCACCGTTAGTCCCTTGGTGAATTCCATCCATATTTAGCCGTTAAGTATGACGTGGCATAGTGACTAGGATCATGATGTGGCAAAATAAGATGAAATGGACTGAAATAGGATCTATATGCAACATATTAAAACTTATCTATACCCAACCACAATATATACAAAGAGTGGTACTTCCTCTTCCTCGTCAGCCCAACGGGACTTCCTCTTCCTCGTTCCGCTTCCCGATTCGTCGTTGCCGCCGCTTTGGTCGTTCGACTCTGGCTAAGGATCCCATTGACTTCGTCGGCGCCTTCTGCTTGAAGTCTCTTCTTCCCCACCAAATTGGTCCCTGTCAGTACCACTCTTTGTATATTTTTTGGTTGGGTATAGAGAAGTTTTAATATGTTGCATATAGATCCTATTTCAGTTCACTTCATCTTATTTTGCCACATCATGATCCTAGTTACTATGTCACGTCATACTTAATGGTTAAATATGGATGGAATTCACCAAGGGACTAATGGTGGAATCTTTTGAGAAGTTATGGGACCAAAATTGCAACAAAAAGTTATGGGACCAAAATGAAACCTTTGTCATAGTTATGGGACCAAAATTGCAACAAAAAACGTTATGGGACCAAAATGAAACCTTTGTCATAGTTATGGGACCAAAAGTGCACTTAAGCCTAAAAAATATAATAAATTACATGATGATAAAAAAAATAATTTCATTTTAAAATATGGAAATAAAAATAAAACACTAAATACAAATATAAATAATTTAATTGGGTTAATTGCATATCTCTACTATCAATAAAATCAAATAATTTAATTTTAATAAATTTTTAATGAAATAGTTTGATTGTGAAGATATCAAATCCTCATCGATTCCAGTTGCATGTATAGTTGAAGAGAAAGGAAAGAAAGTAAATATGAGGAACAGAGATTGAGTGGGTGAACAGTTCCATATATAGCATTACGTAATGGGGTTACTGTGTTAGCACAGTTGTATCGTGGGAAGGTTGTTTTGTAAAAATTAATGTAGTCGTAGCCCAATAACTTTCACTGCTCTGCCTGCACCTACGTTCTCAGAAACCACTCTGAAGCTACCACACTCTCTCTCTTTCTCTTTCTCACACATAATTATCACTCAACAAACCAAACACTCCCTTAATTCCCCTGACACGCACTTTATCTTTTAAATGAATTTTTATAAATTTTAAGATAAGAAATGTTCTATTAACTCAATCAAAAGAAACTTTAAAATATGCCTTAAGGGCACATGTTCACATGTTAAATAAATCCATATATAAAACCCTATCACCCATGCTTATGCAGTAACTATCCAGAGACCACTAACAAAAGGTGTTTTTCCTTCAAATGTCAAGTGCATCCATGGAACCATGCAATGTTATGAAATTCGGATTAGTGAAAGCTATTCGGTTTATATTATTAAATCATTTTAGATTGGCCAGAACAGCTGTAGATCAAGTTGACTCTAAATAGATTTCTTTTGTTTAATTGGTTTATGGACCAAATTCTCAATACTTCTTATTAAGGATGTTATTTTAAAAAGTTTAAAAATTAGGCTTACCTCTCTTTTTATTTAGTTTTTGTTAGTAAAGAAAACTTTTAATTAATTAGTTTATTTTTTTTATTGTGACAGTAATTAAGATATTTTTTTGGTAAATATAATTAAGATGATTGAATTAATATGAAATTCTGCATGCAATACTTATAGTAAAAAAAAATATATAATTTGAAAGAAATATAAATTGAATAAAAAAGATATAGTTTTATTGAAAAAAAAAATGATGATCGAGTTGCAAGAAAATGTACGTGATTGATCAATTTTGACATTAGAGTAGAAAGTGGCCGGTGATGTACTCTCAAAGACAATTACTAAGTGAGGATAATTATACAAGTATATATTTAATTATCAAAAATCGAGGAATTGAGAAAATAAAATAAAAATTCATAAATTTAACTTATAATTTTATTTTTTATCTCCAAAATAAAAAACTTCATATTAATTAGGAAAACTCATTAAAACATTTTTATAACATTATACGAATTATCAAACATTTTAAAAATAATTTAATTAACAAAAACATATATAATTTTTTTATTGATATATTTCTAATATGTCTAATTGGAATTATCAATAAACAAAGTTAAATCGACCCCAAGATATAATTCGTTTCATGATAAAAAAGTAAAATTAGTCATATCTTTCTTATTTTAAATTTGAATACGAAGAATTCAAAGTTACAAATTATTTTTTACCCGTCTTTTTTTAATGTCTAGTTAGGATCATGAATAAATGATATCAAATTGGATTTAAAAGTTTATTTAAACCAATTTTTTTTATAATGTCTTATCTTTTGCTGCCAAACTCACTTTCAATAGAAAAAGAACTTGTAAAAAGCATCTCAGCTCAAATCTCGTCGTATTCAAACTTGAAATAATAGAAGTATGATCAACTTTGTCTGTTTGGTCGTTAAAAAAAAACAACTAACTTTCCATACTCGATTTAATCTTATTTATTGATAGCCTTGCTTAGATAGATAATTATTCATCAAAAGTAGCTGGTATAGCTCTGGTCTCATCTTGATCAAACTTAAAACAAGAGATATTTGATATATTCAATGATATATTAAGTAATTTGGGACCAAAATGAACCACAATGAAAAAATTATAAGACCAATTTGAATATTTTAAAAAGTAAAACATCAAAATGAACTATGAAGTAAAGATATATATTGGACCAATTTGTTTAGAGGTAAAATAAAAAAGGCAAAACACCATTTCGTGCCCCTAACGTTTGCAGTGATTTTCAGTTATGCCCCTAACGTTTCATTTGTGTCAGTTGTGCCCCAATGTGAAACGTTAGTTTCAATTATGCCCCCAATTTCAATCATCCACAAAAAAAACACCATTTTCGCACGATTTGTGCTCGGTTTTGATCAGATTTCATATGGGTTTTAATTTTCGGACATCACAAACTTGATTCCTTGGATCAATTTCAAAGATTAAGCTCAAAATAGCCCAAAATCCGAAGAAAATCAGACTCAATGAACTCCAAAAAGAACCAAAACAAAATGCAGCAAAACAAAGCATTTTTCTCAAAATTTTCATGTGCAAAATGATCCTTAGGAGCCGAAAATGAGTACCCATAAACTCATTTATAAAAAAAAACTGAAATGAACACGGACCGAAGCTCAAAAGTTCCGAAAAACGGTACACTAACGACAGTGAGGGCATAGTTGAAACTAATGTTTCACATTGAGGGCACAACTGACACAAATGAAACGTTAGGAGCATAACTGAAAATCACCGCAAACGTTAAGGGCACGAAAGAGTGTTTTGTCAATAAAAAATTTGATTTTATTTGGGTCGATGAAATAAAATTTGATAAAAGAAATATTTTTAATAAAAAAAAGTGGGAAAGTGCGTGGCAAGAGAGAGAGAGAGAGATAGAGAGCAGTAGAGTACAGGAGTAGGGTGCGGCCTACAGTAGTGTGTGCGGCCTACCATGACCATGTCCATGAGAGAGAGTGCAAGTGATGAGTTGAGAGGGACGTAACTGATGTTGGGAAGGACAACATATTAATGTGTTGCAGTAAATAATTTTGCCGTTTTCACGTGCTTTTGTTCTCCTTTTTGGTTCCTGCGCTCTCTCTCTATCTCTCTCGAATCCTCCTCTAGCTATATAGGGAGTATTAGTAGGGCAATACAATACTGATGTAATACTATTGTATTTTAAGAGTAGTATATGTAATAATTAGTATACTACTACTTGTACTACAACTCTTTAAGTCCTAATGTATGACGCCAGCTGCCAGCTGAGCATCCCTTCTGTTCACTCCTCACTCTTCCCCATATCAAACAAACCAAACCAGAGAATAAATTATACGTACACATTTACTCCACATATATATACTCTACACTTCCCACCTTCATCATCATATCCCCACAAACACCTTATTTAACTTGTACTAATTAGGGCTAATTAGTATAAACCAGAGAATTTCCTTAACACTCAATACAATTTTAAGTGGGTGGATTCTTTCCATTTAACCCCTTCTCCCTTTCTTTCTTTTTGTATTCAATTTAAATTATTAAAATTCTATTTAATGACTTAGGTGAAGTATAAATTTCTTCTAAAGTTAAATGTATAATTTCATTACTTATATATCTAGAGTTTCATATTGCAGTGTTTCAAAAATGTCCTGGTGGTGTTTTTTTGTTGTTAAATTTCAAAAAGTAAAAACTAGAGAAAACTTTTATAATTGTAATACATGATGATACATTACTATTTGGGCGTACGCCTAAACGACCCTCGAACCGGGCCTCTTCTCCCCTCCGCACCTTGTAAGGCGCCCTCGAGCCAATCGGGCGCCCTCTGCACAGTTAGGGGCAGCCATGATCCGTCCAGAGTCTTGGCGCACACCCCCCCAAATGACACGTAGTCATCCACGACTACCTTGCTCCGCAATCCACGCTGCGGGAGATCGTGGGCTACGGACCTGTTCACACCCACGATCTCCAGTTGCCTGGCGCCCGCCGTCCTAAGTAACGCAATCACCCACGATTGCCTTGCTCCGCAAATCTCGGTCTCCACCATCTCCGCTGGTGGAGATCGTGTCTGGTCACGTGGTCCGCCTCGCGCGCTGACCACCTCCTTCCCCCTGCTCTATAAATAGAGCCCATCTCAGCAGTTCAAGGTTAGCTACTCTTTACACTCTAGAATTCTCTTAGCCTCCTATCACTCTCTTACTAACTTGAGCGTCGGAGTACTCTTCGCAGGGCCCCCCTGTGAAGCTCTTGCAGGTTCTTGTTCAACTTTTGGCTCTTGCAGCCCACAACCGGTGAACTAGGTAAGTGCCAACCATTTTCTAGTTTATCACATGATTTGGTTACTAAAATTTTATTTTTTTGTCCTTAATTTATATTTTTTAAATCACCGAGAATTGTGATGTTTTAAAGATGACTAAAGTGCACTTTTGGTCCCATAATTTTGGCAAATTCAATTTGGTCTCATAACTTTTTTTGTTGTAATTTTGGTCCCATAACTTTGGCAAAGGTCTCACTTTGGTCCCATAACTTTTTTTGTTGCAATTTTGGTCCCATAACTTCTCAAAATGTCTCACCGTTGGTCCCAAGCTGATTTCCACCCGTCCCATAACTTCACTCATATTTGCAACGTCATCATCCAACTCAGTATGTCAGATCATCTTTAGCGACAGATAATGGATGAAAATCAGTATTGGGACCAACGGTGAGACATTTTCAAAAGTTATGGGACCAAAATTGCAACAAAAAAGTAATGGGACCAAATTGAGACTTTTGCAAAAGTTATGGGACCAAAATTGCAACAAAAAAAATTATGGGACCAAATTGAAACCTTTAACAAGTTATGGGACCAAAAGATTAAGTCTTATTTATTCTCTTATTTCTGTTCTAATAATTAGAACTACTTATTAGGCCAAACAAAATCGTTGGGTGTACGGCTTTAAGTTTACCCCTACACGTATCGCAACCATTTGTCATTCAATACTCTTCTCTTACCTTAAGCACGAGACAATGAGGCATCATGGTCCGCACAAAATCATACGGAGATTTTCATATATACGTCCCTCAATTCAACAAAATAATAATAATTAATATATCTGTTTTTAATTTTTCATAAGTATCTTTTATTAAGAGTAATTCAATTTAAGACACTGCTAAATATTAATTTTTTAACCGATATTTAAGTTTAAGTTCACTAAACTATAAAGAATCTAATTTATTTTACTAGAGTCAATCTTTGTTAGTTATAATTATTTAACATATATGTAAATATGTATAAAGAATTAATAAAATAAGGGTTTGGACAATATAAATACGAACGCACATGGTAACACCCTACAATTATAACATGAAAAAGAAATATAAAACAATAGTACGTACGATGGATTCATGCACAGGAAGAGATCTTGAAAGGGTGATGAGGGTAGTGGCTAGGTAGGACGTTAAGGGCGTAGCGTATGGCTGACAAGATATCGAGAAATAGGGACATGCGGGCAAATCTTTTCCTTCATCGGAAAGCCAAACTGAACTATTCTTAATTTCTTATTATATGTATATAAATAATGAGTTTTGCTATAAAAAAACTCTATAGTTTAAGCCATAAAGTTCTTTTTTTTTTTTGTCTATTTTTCTCTTATTATGACATATTTTTTTTAGATAATTGATGGAAATCAAAATTATGATAGAAGAGAGATAGATACAAAAACTCCATAACTTAAACTATCTAGATTTTTATAGCAAAACTCATAAATAATAATTAATATCGTGGACTGTGATTCTTCTTCTGTCACTCACGTCTTTGTGCCTTTTTTTTCATTTTAAATTACCGAATTAAATATTTTTAAAAATTAAAATAATATATATTTTTATATTTTTGGTCAAACTAAGACATTATCACGCATGCATGACATGTACTAGATATTGATCATGATATTTTTGGTGCATTTCATATGTGGAATAATTTCAAATTTCATGTGAAGTGATTTCATATTCATAATATTAATATTTGGTATCATATCATATAGATAATATTGTAAGGTAGATAACATTTGGTACTTTATAGTTTGATCCGATTTTGTTTGTGTACCGTGAGAGTAAAAAAAAAAAAAATCATTTCAGTGATATGTATTTTCACTGTTAACCTACATAACATGGCCTTGTGGTTTATTCTCATTAGCATTTAACGGGAAATGGTCATGTGAGTCATGTGAGCGCAACAAAAATAAATTTTGGTCCTCAAATTATTGGGGTAAGTTTCATTATGGTCATGAAACTATTTTTTGTTCTCTTTTAGTCATTAAACCTTCACATTTATTATGTTTTAGTTCCTAAAATGTGATTTTATATAATTTATGTCGTTATTTATAACTTGAACAATTAAGATGAATCATTTCTCTCTTATATATATAATAAATTAATAATAAGTGAGTGTGCGAAGAGAAAAAAAATTCCATTCTTAGTCATAAATTTGGGACCAAATCAGAACAAATACGAAAGTTTGAGGACAAAAATGAAACAGAAAAGTAATTTATGACCAAAAAGAAACTTAACCATAGTTTGAGGACTAAAATGAGTATTTACTATATAACCTAGGAATATAAATCGACAACTAAGATACAAGAGAAAACCAACAACTAAGATACAATGAAAACTAACAACTATGATACAGTAGAAACCAATAGCTAAGATCGACTCACGTCAACACTTTCAGTTAAATACTTCTGTTAAATGCTAACAGAAGCAAACAACATGGCCCCTTTGTACGTGTTGACGACAAAAATCACATGTCAGTGAAATAACACTTTGACTCTCAAGATATCACAGTAGAATCGGACCAAATCACAAGGTACCAAAGTGTAATTTGTCTTAATATTTAATATATTATATATTTTTTAGTTTCTTATGCCATATTTAGTGCTTTGTCTCGACTAATATGAACTTCCTATCATGCACCTAGTTATAGAGAGAGAGATTCCATTCATCATAAGATTTCAAACCCCATATACTAAGCAATATTAAGAGCCTTTTCGTGATGGAGGCCATTTTAATTTTTTGAGTGATATTAGCAATAAATAGTAATGATATAATAAAAAAATAAATAATATGAAATCAACTAAAAAAGATAAAATTGATATTTACATAGAAAGTTACATTTTTCCACCATGTGATATACGAATTTAATTCTGTTGCTGTGATAAAAGCATATCAAATTAACACCTGCTTCTTTTCTATTGCATAAGGAAATCGTAAATTAACCAATTCTTAAGTTGAAAGATATTTGACTTCAAATTTAAAAGTGTAATTACATTTTTTACATTCTTAATTTACCCATTTAGAATCATATTCTCATCACACTTTAGAAATGATATAATTTAATTATAATGAAATTGGATGTATGTGTATATTTGTTTACAAATTAAACTGAACCAATAAGTTTTTAAGCGTACGTGCCTACCTAATATATTTATATCAAGGCTTTGTTTAATTATATCCATCAGCTATATTGAACTTTGAAATTTCAACACACATGCTTTGAGATTTTAGTATTTAAACGTCTTGTACTTCATATTGATATATATTCGATTCTAATTTTTTAGAAGAAAAATTTATCTCCAAAATAACTAAAAAAAAATTGGACACATCAGATGGATCGAACAATATCTTAACAAATTGCATTCTATGTTTTATTATTTGACTATTAGCCTATTATTTTATTTTTGTGGAAAAAAACATAGTTATTTTCGATGGTGTAATCGAAGTTTACTACTTCTAACTCATTAGTCAAAGTAAAGGAAAGAACATATCGAACAATAATTATTAATTAAATATAAATATCTAAAAATCGAATGCTATTATATTGCCACGAGGACCTTCCTCTCACTGTACCACTCGTCACGTAATTTGTAATCATCTACAGAGAAAAGAAAATTACAGTTGCTTTCAGGCGTGATATTATATATTCAAGAACACTTCCATGCAGATATTAAGATTTATGATTCAACTGTTTAATATTTATATAATATTATTATGCTATCTGTGTGAACTGGGATTCACACTATTCACGTTCAGCGCGCATACTCTGTGAATACGCAAAGATTGCACACACATATTCAAAAGCGAGAGTTGAATGACACAACTAAATATATATCTATACTTATACATATACATATTAAGAATTGGATAAGGAATCTTCCCAACAAGATCCTTAACAACTTCATTAGTCTTGACTTTGTGACAATTATTTTATAAAGCCACGATTTCCCTCCTACTCAAGTACTCTTTGCGTTTCGAATTTTTTATAATTAAGAGAATTGATTAAGAGAGGCACATAAAAAACCAAATATAACGATCTCTAACAAATTAACGAGTATTGAAACCATAACTGTTGGTTAAAAATAGAAAGATTAGCATATATTAATGAGATAAAGAATGGAAAGAAGCAATATTTTCCACACAAAATAAAAGAAAAATAAAAGGGAAGAAAGAAACAATATTGATGTTAAATACTTAATACTTAGATAATGAGCAAATGTGTAAAAAGTGAGAGAGAACAGGAAAAGCATGCAGTGCTCCTGACAAAGGAATACCAAAACTGGAGCCCACAGTTGTGAGAGCTTACCATCCAAACCCTACATGTGGCATAGTAGTAGATTTTCTCTACACGTACCGTACCCAATTCATAAACCCTTTAGAAACAAAAAAAACTAGATAGGATTGCTATTTGCTAGCCAACCAGCACCATCACCAATTCAGTTATACAAGCAAAGAGTAGACCGACACACACTACTCCTACCACACTCACACTTCAAACATATACATCTTCAATATTTTAAAATTCTAACAAATTAACTATATATGATATGATTCATTAATTAATTAATTGTACGTGATAAAATATTAATAATTAATTGGATCGATCAACCGAGGCTGTTGCTGCTGTTTCTTTCCACGGCCACCGCATGCAGCGGGTGCTTCATCTCGCAGGACAATTTTAGGACTTCACTGAGATCAACGGGTCGGGTCGGGTCCTGAACCCACTTGAACCGGTGCACCAACTGGGCCACCCAGAGTGTGACCGTGACGAGGCCGAGGTTTTTTCCGGGACACACCCTCCGTCCGGCGCCGAACGGAGCAAGGCGGAGGTCGGAGCCACGCACGTCCACGTCAGCACCGACGAACCTTTCCGGCAGAAACTGGAGCGGGGCCTCCCATATGCGAGGGTCGTGCGTTATGGCCCACATGTTGACCATGGCCGTGGTTTTGGCGGGAACCACCATGCCATTGCTGAGCTGTACGTCCGACGTGGACAGTCGGGCCCACGAGAGGAGAGGGCCTGGCGGGTGTACCCTCAGCGATTCCTTCACCACCGCCTGTAAGTACGGCATTCGCGCCACGTCAGCATCCGTCACCGTCTCTCTATCGCCAATAATCTGGTGGATCTCTTCGTAAAGCTTATCCTGCACCTTCGGGTGCAACACCAGCTCCGCCATTGCCCACTCTGTCAAAAGCGCCGTCGTATCGGTCCCTCTGAATATCATTTCCTGGAAAAATATCAAGATTTTAGGAATTACTAAATTAAGAAGGACGAATTAATTAATTGAATAATATATATATACGTACCCACAATACAGCAACCATGTCACTCTCGTCAAGCTTGTCGTCTCCATCCAAAGAAAGCAAAACATCCACGAAATCATCCTGATCAGAATCAGAGAGTCTCCCGGACCGGGCGGTTCGGTGCTCTTCTATAATGGCTCGAACGAATTTCGTGACTCGAGGGACAAGTTTGGCACAACGTTCATTAATACGATGAGGGTCATAGAGAGTACTGAGCCAAGGGAGATAATCAGAGCAGTTAAAAGCGCCTAAAAGCTCGAACCCTTCTCGAACCATATCCTTGAGATCCTCAAGCTCTTCAGTTTGAATGGAGGGATCATACCTTTTTCCAAACACGCTTCCCATGATGTTATTAAGCGACGCGGCTTGTAGATGACCACGCAAACACACACTCCCGAGGTTTCTCTGTTCTGCTGTTATATTGCGCAGCATGGCAGTGCATTCTAGCTGGCGACCAGGCTCGTGAGCTAGAATGCGCCTGGGTGCGAAGAGATGAGAAGAGGCAATCCTTCTCAAGAGACGCCAATAGGTGCCATTGGGAGCGAACCCGATGGCTCGGCTAAACATAAGGCTCTTAGCGGACTGCTTAAGAGGACGGTCAGCGAAGTGTTGGGAAGTGAGGATTTCACGAGCCGTGGTTGGGTCAGAAGCGACTACGACTGGAGTCGACGAGCCGAGAGAGAAAGCCATGAGTTGAGTGGCTTGGGTTGACCAGGCCATGGCGGCGAGGGAGCGATGAGCCAAGCCGCGACTGAGAGTGAAAAGTGAGCCGACTATGGGAAGGCCTTTGGGCCCAGGGATGGGCTTTGGGCCTCTGGAGTTGCGGCCGTGTCTCCAGGCCAGGCCGCCGCCAGAGGAAAAAGCCCAAGAGAGAAGACCAATGAAGAGGAAGGCAAGAAAAATGGAAAAGAGAGCGTAGGCGTCCAAAATGAAAACACGGTCGGAGCCGAGAAAAGCTGGGAGTGTAGTGAACACCCACCAGTTCGCGGGCTTCGTGTTGCCTATCTCCATTCGCTGTATGTTAAATATCAGAATGAAGGAGAGAGAGAAAGAGAAAGAGAAAGAGAAAGAGAAAGAGAGAGAGATTGGTGTAAGTGTGTGAGGTGCGGTTGTAAGAGAATATATATATATACACATAAATAAAGTTGAGTTACTGCGAGGATATGGTAAAATATTTGATTTGATTTTAATATTTTATTATTATTATTTGAGAAAAATGAAATGAATTGGAGAGGAGGGTGAAGTTCACGTGAGAGGAGGGTGTGTGTGGTGGGGGTGAGATGGCAGAATAAGTGTGTGGCTAGGGGATTAGATTGGGTTTGGTGAGTGGTGAGTGAGGGTAATAGTAAATGAGCTATAGAGATTTCTCATGTTGATGTAATGAATAATAATGAATAAATGAGAGAGAGCATTGGATTGAAATTGAAGGAAGGCCTGAAAAACGGCGAGACCTCACTACTCACCACCTGTCCGTGCCTCTGCATCTGCCTCCCTACACTCACTTTAAGTAACGCATTGAGAGCTGCGACGACGCCTACCTAAGATGAACCTATCTATCTCTATCATGAGATAATACACACCATTAAATGTGTCTTTCCATTACGCCCTTCAATCAAAATATAGAGAGATATGTATTCATTTCGCTACGTCTGTAATCAAGAAAATTTAACAATAGTATTTTTTATGGTTATAGTGTCATATAACTTTTTAAATTGATTGATGGACTGATGATTGATCAAATTCATAACCTCTGGGAACCATGATTCATGATATATTAATAACGATAAGGTCTGTTACAATTTTACAAATTGACATACAAGTGGATCCATTAAAAAGATGAGGAGTCTCTTGGTGTGCATGATACAACTTGCAAACTTGCAACTACTTGTTCGTTTTGAGCTTTTTCAATTAATTATCTGTGCCGTTGTAACTATTTTTTTCCTTTCCTTTTGTTTAAAGAGGAATCGTTATACTTCTTTACTTCCTTTTAATACCGTTATAGTGATTAACAAGGTGTTTATTATCAGGTCCCGGACGTTCATTTCGCTCCATTGTGCTGCCCTTAACCTTGCCGCAACGGACTGTTATCAAATATAAAAAATAAAGATATATAAATATATAGGGGATTATAATAAATGCATATTTTAAGATGGCACACCAAACTTGCTTGATAAATGATAATAGACTTCCATCTCCTACAAAAACATCTTCGAAGCCACAAATGCAGGTGTCTTAGGAGCCTAACCAACAATCATTACAAATAATCATATGTATAATTAAAAGGGTTTTGCTATTAAAAAAAAAAACTCGGGTTTTTGCTTAAAAAAACACCTTAACTTAAGCTAAGAAATTGAACAATGAGGAATCGTTATGCTTCTTTACTTCGTTTTAATACCGTTATAGTAGTGATTAACAAGGTGTTTATTATCAGGTCTCGGACGTTCATTTCGCTCCCTTGCGCTGCCCTTATTAATTAACCTTGCCGCAACGGACTGTTATCAAATATAATAAATAAACATATATATATATATATATATTCTGGGGATTAATATAATTACTGATATTGGTGTAAAAGAAAATTCCATGTAGATTTGTATTTATTTTTTTCGTAGAAGATTTTTATTTATTTGAATATCAACTTTTTATGTAGTTTTTTCTTTATTGTCTAAAAAGTGTTGTGAAAAAGATTACGTTTAGAAATGTCGTTTTGAGAAATATTCTTTTAATATTTGAAAATAATTTATATTACATGCTCTTTTTATAAAGAATAACTGAATAATATAATGTTGTTTCTCCAATTAAAAGCGAATATCCATTTTACAAAATATAGATTAATGAGATTGTTAGATGTAATATACTGGAAAGACTAGAACGTGTTGAGAAGATCTTTATATATATTGAGGTAATAGGGTATCTTTAAAATATTGAGTTAATTTCAATTGTATTTTAAATTTTTGTAAGAATCAATTGTATCTTCAATGTTTGTACTTACGAATTGAAATAATAATTAACTCAAAAAAAATTTTAAGATACAATAAATTGACTATTATATATTAAGATTACAAAAGTACTTTTGCCTCTATATATAAAATCTTGGATTAATTATACTTTGATATCATATAGTTTAACCCAATTCTATTTTGATACCTTATGGTTTAAAACTTGACACTTAGGTATACTGAGGTCTCTACTGTTACCTTTTTGGTACATTGAATAACTTTTTTGTTAATTTTAGACGAAATTTGGCACATGACCTGCATGTGGGTTCACTGAAACTCAATTTTATCAAACATTTTGCCACAACAATAAGATCAAACGCATGCTTTTCGAAACCTGACTCTGAATTCTCTCAGAACTTTCTTAGCATCCAACACCGAAATCATTCAAAACGTTCGAAAAACATGCGTTTGATCTTTGTTGTGGCAAAATGTTAGATAAAATTGAGTTTTAGTGAGCCCACGTGTCAAATTCTCTTCAAAACTAACGAAAGATTTGTTCAGGGTACCAAAAGGATAATAGTGGAGACCTTAGGATACCAAAATAGAATTGAGTCAAATTACAAAATAACAAAGTGTAATTTATCCTAAAATCTTCTCACGTTCTAGTCTTTTCAGTATTTTGCCTAATCTTTGAACAACAAATATATAATTTAAATATATTCTTTTTACAAGTCAATGTTCAAAGAGAGTAGAGGGCTGGCTATTCAAAGAGCATTTCAACAAGTAGCCACTAATTAATTTTACTTCGCGAAGATTTACACAGTTAATAGAAAAGAAGTTTTAGTTTCAACAAGCAGCCACTGATTTTATTTCAGGAAGATTTAAGTATAGTTAATGGGAAAAATGTTTCAAACTTTCAATTTCAATTTTCAACTAGCTAGCTAGCAGGCAGCAGCCA
Organism: Chamaecrista fasciculata; assembly: GCA_003254925.1. NCBI lineage: Eukaryota > Viridiplantae > Streptophyta > Magnoliopsida > Fabales > Fabaceae > Chamaecrista > Chamaecrista fasciculata. Next base: position 152,500 of record QANZ01027585.1, on the reverse strand, counting down.
CTAATTCCGTTATGTATATGGGTAATTATTTTTTAAAGAAAAATGACACTAGCGTACGAAGACAGTTTGCTAGTGTTTTCATAGTTATTCGTCGATTAGATCAATTTTTCTTTTTTGAAAGAGATTAGACCAATATTTTTTAAAGTTAGTCATTGCACGATTAGACCAACATTAAGACATTGTAAATTAGTTCCTTTATATCATATATCATATACAAATTAAAATTGCACGCATATAATGAACCTATTAAACTAATACTTATTACATTGCTTATTTTCTATAGAGATATAAATATATTTTTTTTGTATCCATTATTATTGATGGAATTTATTCAAAATGATATAGGCGTATTTTAAGATGGCATACCAAACTTGCTTGATAAATGATAATAGAACTCAGGACTATGCCCTAATAATGAGAAATATCCGCTAATTTTTGGTCCACATCATTTATGGTTGAGATTATGATGGTATTTGATGACTTTTTTTTTACCTGAAACATAATTCATTCAAAAGTAAAGCAGAGCCAAACACAGTACAAACAAAAACAAAGCAAAATAAGCAACATCACTAGACAAGATATCAACTAACGAAGGTGGGGGGTTTGTAACCCATCCAAGAGGACCCATCCTCGTGTAAGACAAATTGGCAAGACAATCAGCTGCCTAATTAACATATCTAGGATCAAACTAAAGCTACAACCAACAGACTCAAAGCAACAATAAAATGTCGCCTTGGAAGCCGCCATGGAAGTAAACAAGAGAGACGCCGTGGACATACCTGACTCAGAATAAAACTCCACCGAGCACCCAAAAACCAGAATCAAACCAGAAAGTCGTCGTGGAATGCCTAGTCTATAATCGCTGTCGTAGAGAAAGCCAGACCAAATCGACGCGTGATATCTCTGATCTAAAACGCTGCCGCCATAAAACCCTTGAAATAAAATAACACTTTCATAAAGGGAAGAACCCTCACGAAGAATGAATTTTTAACTCTATATAAATAAAGGAGGGCCACCGCCAATAAGACAACGACGGTCCAAGAAAGCTTTGCACAAAAGAAAGAGAGCAAAGGAAAGAGACAACTAAACCTAATTTTTCATATGACGGTATCTGATGATTGATCGTCTTCGAAGCCCCCTCTTTCATTCCTTACCAAGAATCAAGTAATTAAGGCCCTATGATAGGACCTGGTTCATCAACAGAAATGGACACTCCTTCATAATCAAAAAGTTGCATTCTTGTCATCAAAAGTTCTATAGTAAAGTTCACTTTAATTACATTATTAAATATAATAATGAGATTTGACATAACGATGGTGACTTGTCAATGTTAAAACTTAATGTTGTATTTTTAAAGGTAGTCAAATAATAGGTCATGAGAGCTAAAACAATAAAATAAAGAAACGAGGGATGAAGTCGAAGGGACGAAGTCTCTTTTGCCGCTGCTGCAGCCTCCTCCGATCTTCCCTTTCCCCACTTCAGCCTCTAACACCAAAAACACTATCCCCTTCGGATCTATTCCCACTTCCTTACCCAACTCATCAAAGAAACCCTCTGTATCCATCTCTGATGCCGAAAATAAGTCGATCAACGCCCCTTGGACTGAATCAGTCATCGTCCGTGTATGGGGGCTCAAGGTCACCAAAGAATTTCTCCTTGGGAAACTGATCAATCTTTGGAATCTCCGATCTCCTCCTATTGTTCTTAATCTGGCAAAGGGCTTCTTCATTATCAAGTTTTTTGCTGTTGAGGATCGTTGGAAAGCTATCCTCAATGGACCTAACTTCATCAATGGATTCTTTATGTCTCTGCAACTTTGGAAACCCCGGTTCAACCCAACTCTGGCGCTACTTTCTGCTCCATCCCCTGTTTGGGTAAAGCTGGATGACCTCCCCCTTGAATTCCTCAACCCGAACATCTTGGTTAAAATTGGGGATGCCTTGGGTTCTTTCCTAGGAACTGATGATGTTACGCATAACCTCCACAAAGCAGGGATCGCTAGGATTTGTGTTTTGGTTGACCTTGCTAAAGATCTCCCATGCTCGGTCGACGTTGACGATATTACCCAACCCCTTTGCTTCGAAGGTAAAGTGGGATTTTGCCTCGCCTGCGGAGGTTTTGGTCACTCTAATCAATCCTGTAGGAACACCCATAACTCTCCTGCATCTCTCCCATCTTCTCCCACCTATCTCTCCACTAATACACCTACAATGTCTAACCAATCTGCCGATCCACCTAGCCATCATGCTTGGGTAACGGTTAGAAAGAAGAAAAAGCAGACGACGAAATTTTCGGCAAGTGCTCCGGTCACCACTCCGATCAGTACAAAAGGCGGGAACGAATTTGAAATTCAAACCATCTGTTGCCTTGCGAAAACACCCCAAAAGCCTAATAGCAGCCCCACTCCAGGTTTGGGCCTTCACTCAAGCCCAATTGAAACCCTAAATGACTCTTCATTTGATCGCCTGATGCATACAGAAAACCCTAAGATGCCTCCTTATAGTACCAAGCACGTGATATCTGGAACTCTCGCAGACTGCATTTTATCTGAGTTGACCTTGCCTAGCTCTGACTCTAATCCAAGTCGTTTGGCCTCTTCTCCCCTATTTCATTCCTCGAGGCTCACACCAAATAGCTCTGAATCTCATCCTGCAAAGAGTGTTACCCAAAACTTTCACATTTCATCTAACAACTCCCCCTTGTCGTCGCCTGAGGAACGCCGACCCAAGAAAAAATTTTCCAAGCCCATGAATTTGGTCCTTGACGTCGATTCTACCAAGAACGCCATAGAGATGGTGGCTTTGAACACCTCGGAGACCACCCAACTGCATACACCTCAACACTCTTTAAAATCCCCATCCTCTCAGACCCTTGAACTCACACCTCAAAACCCTAATCTTTTCTCACCAAATCCTCTCTCACTTCCTACCTTCCCCGATGGCACGACCCTCCCTCATGATGCTCCTCAATAGGAGGCATCGCATTCAAGCGCAACAGACCGTTCTCAGACAGGAGATCGAATACTGCGAACGTTTTGCACGCAACAAGAAGGCCCCGATTGTGATCCCTTGCTATGGGTTCTTCGGGGGCAGTTTTCTTCAGTCGATCCCCCTCCCGGGTGTAAACTGGAACCAGTTCCACAGTCTCTCACACCTCCTGAACAATCCATTAACGCACCTGTTCTACTCAATTCATGTGTGGGAGAACCTCATGGTGGCTATGATGACTCAAGATGATTGGCTCCCAAGTTGGGCTTTGATTGTATCAGAGGCACAGATGAAGGATCTGGGAAGCAACGAAGTGATTGCTTACATGAAGGCGTTGAAGCACAATGGGCACCATCAGAATAAGAACCTCGAAAGCATGTAGAGAACTACAAAATAGTCCCAGAAACATGTAGATACTAAGAAAAACAAAGAGGAAATCTCATAACCCTCGTCCAAATATACTCTTTTTGGGGATTCATTGGGTTAGTTGACCGAAAACCTTCAAGTCATGCTTAGAATAAGAACAAAATCACATATTTTAACATATCTACACGCACAAACAGATTACACAACTGTTGACAGAAAAGAAGGAAACTAAGAGCAAATTCTCACATTGTGAGTATTCAATATTTCATTGATGAATTCCAAGATTACATAATATTGAAAAAGGATAGGAGAAACGAGACTCACAGTGATTCTTTAGTCCCTTTTTCTTCCTCTCTCAAACTCTCTAAAACTCTCTTTTCTCTGATTTTTCAAGAGCAAAAACGAACCCCCCACTTTTCGTGCTTACAGAAAACAGAGCGAAAAGAGACCTCCTCACTCAAGTATTACATTCACAAAACCAAGGAGCTTTCTCTCTCAAAAATTTCGTTTACAGAGAACCCAAAAGACCCCCCTAAAACGAAAATGAAAACCTTACTTTATACTCTTCAAAGTCGCCATTTTCCTTGCTTGCGTGTTCCACCATTCTTCCATGTTTTCTGGCGCGTTTTGGGCTGATTGCTTCGTCATTCGAGGCTATGGTGGTCGGGGCTTGCTTCTTGTGGAGATGGCAGACGAGGCGTGGTGGAAGACTGGAGAAGAAAGAGCCATCTTGAGATGGCGTGAGAAGAGAGATCAAGACAGGGACCAAAATTGGGTAAAGCGTGGGAGAAGAGAGAAGGAGGCGTCTTGCACATGTGAAGAGAGAGGTGGCTGATTTGTGAATTAGGGTTAGGGATTCTAGAATGACAAAAATGCCCCTCTATGACTATCTCCTTCTCAGAAATATCCCTCCTTGCATTCATTATTTACAAAAGGCCATTTTGTTTCCTTTTTCATATTTTCTGTATCTTACTTTTTTTTTTTTACTTTTATCATTCTCTTTTTAGCCCCTCAAAAGTTTTCTAAGTTGCAAAATGACCCGGACCAAATGGGGTGTTCACAGGGCTGATAATGGTGTTCCCACCCAAGGCTGTCATCAGACACAACTCGGTGGAGCATCTCGATGTTCCGATGGAGCATCTCCACCAACAGGTTGCTTTCTACCAACTCTCAATGAACATTGTCACCCATACCATGAGAGGAAAAATGCTGACAGGAGGTCAACTCCTGGGTGCGTGGGACCTAAAGGCTCCGTCACTGCCTGTCTGCAGCTCGGAACCGGCAATCTGATCTACAAGGTGCTGGCCAACCCGCTACCTCTTTGGGACAGAACTGATATGGAAAGGTGCTATTTCTCTAGCCCTGACTCTGATTCTGATTTAGGTCATGTGGGTCAAAATTTTTTTGAGCCTCCCTGTTATATTGATTCTATCAACATACTTGGTTGGAATGCAAGAGATGCCGCTAGTGCTGACTTTTGCAGGGTGTTCCATGATCTGAAGCTGAAATATAAGCCTAACATTGTTCTTTTGACTGAGACCTGGGTGGGTGGGCCCAAAGCTCAAAGGATCATCTCCAGCTTGGGTTTCAATACTTGGTTTGTGGTTAACCAATGGGTTATGCGGGTGGCATGTGGCTGTTATGGGATGGTGATCGTGTGAAAGTTTCAGTCCATGGGAGCACCTTCCAGGAAATTCATACCACTGCTGAGGTAACGAATTCTCATACTCTCTTCTTATCTTTTATTTATGGTAGAGACACTAGGAAAATCCTCTGGAATAATCTGGTTTCTCTGTCCCCTCTTGTTGATCTTCCCTGGATTATGTGTGGTGATTTCAATGATGTCCTTAGTCAAGATGAAAAATGGGGTCTTAGACCTGCTTCTTTGTCTAGGATTCGTGATTTTGAAAAATGTCTAGATGCTTGTGGTCTTGTTGACTTGGGGTTTACAGGTCAAAAATACACATGGTTTAATAAACGTAATAAACCATGTGTATTGGGAAATGATAATGTTGGGAATTCAAGGGCGCCTAAGGCAGCGGAAGCATGAAAAACAGTAAATAAAAAAAAACTTTAAACGCCCAGGTCCAAGAATTCCCGAACGGATCCGCTAGCTGAATTTAAAACTTTTGGTTAAGTGGTATACCTCACGAGTTTCAATCGTTTAGTTTGACGGGGCGTTTCCAAGAAGTCCACGTGACGCGTCCTTCGTCCGCCGGTAATCCACACGAACAGTTTGGAGATGCCTAGGTGCTAGCCTCCTTCACTTCTCAAGTGAATCCGGAACCTTTATCTACGGGTGTTCTTTAAATTCATGAACTCTTCTTGAATTATCAAAAACTGTTTGGCGCCTTGATCAAGAACTCTTCTTGATCCCACACAACCTTGTCACACAATATTAACTCTTAATATTGTGCGCCACTTTCTCTCTCTAGGAAAGCAAGGATGCGATTTTTTCTCTCTCTCCTCAAAGGCAAAATCGAATCTTCCTTCTAAGAAGAATTAGGCTAAGTCGACTTTATCTATGTGCATGAGGCTCTCACCCTTTTGTGATTTCACTCTCAAGAATCCAATTCTCAAGTTGTGAATTCTCTCTCTAACCTAGATTGAAAAATCGAAATTTTCTCTCTCTAGATTAAGCTCTATTATCAAAGAATCCAATTCTTCTGATCTCTATGTGAAAGTCGACTTTGGCTTCCTTTTATAGGGTTTGGGGACTTTGATAATTATAATTTTAGGAAACCCTAAAATCATATAATTATCAAACCATAAGATTATGATATCTTAATATCA
>QANZ01027585.1:106807-145351 GCA_003254925.1 Chamaecrista fasciculata | reverse complement strand
CTTACATAATTGCACCATGACTCTCGTCCCAGCATCTAGTGCGTGCATCTCCATGCACCGAGGTCATGCTGGTCTTGGTTCAATTCAAGTTCCCACTCGAATGAGCGACCAGGGACAGTTTAGATTAATTATCTCATAATTAATCATGGACTGTTATCATAGTAAACATGCTAATAATATGATAACCATTAATTTATCTCCATAAATTAATTGATATGTTCCCAACATATCTATAGGATGATTGACCCTAGGGCACAATCTCCATCAGATAAATGCTTGAATTTGTTTCCTGAAACTGTTGTTTATCATCTCCCTAGAATAAAATCTGACCATAATCCTATTCTTTTCTCTTCTAAGCCCTCCCCCCCCTCCCCCAATGTCTCGTCCCTTTCGTTGTGAGCGTATTTGGCTTTCTCAACCTGATTTTATTTCTATGGCTTGCACTGTTTGGAGTGAAAATCAGCATCATAGTCTTTTTAACATTCTCCAGGTTCCCAAAGAGAAAGCTTTGTTTTGGAATAAAAACACTTTTGGTAACATTTTTCATAAGAAAAAAAAGACTTTTTGCTCGGCTTCAAGGCATCAATACTGCCCTAAGCCATGGTCACTCAGTTTTAAGAAAATCTTCAATGCACTCTGTCCTTAGAATACCAACAGATTTTAGCTTTAGAAGAAGAGTATTGGGCTTCCAAAGCCCGGGTTGACTGGCTTAACTTGGGGGATTTTAACACTTCCTTTTTTCACTCCTCTGTTGATTCTAGAAGAAGGTCTAACCGGATTCTTTGCATTAAAAACGCCATGGGTGATTGGTTGGACAACCCTACTGATATTAAACTTTTCATATCTTCTTTCTTCCAATCTCTTTTCACTGCTGCTGTTGTATCTGATTTTCCTGAGATCCAACCGCCAGCTTATTTTAATCACAGTTTTTTCAGTGGCTTTAATGATATTCCCAGCACGGATGAAATTAAAGCTGCTCTGTTTGATCTTAAACCCTACAAAGCTGCGGGAATTGATGGTTTTCAAGCTGCTTTCTTTTAAAAAAATTGGGAATTTGTGCAAAACTCTGTCATTCAATCTGTTCAATCTGTTTTTATTCATGACATTGTTCCCCTTGAGTGGAACCAAACACTTGTGTGCCTTATCCCTAAGTGTAACAATCCTACTGAGATAAAAAGTTTTCGGCCTATTAGCCTATGTACCACTTCTTATAAAATTGTTTCCAAAATTTTGGTGCATAGGATTAGATCTCATCTCCCTTCCCTCATCTCTTTTAACCAAGGGGCCTTTGTTCCACAAAGAAAGCCTTCGGATAATGTTGTTATTGCCCAGGAAGCTGTTTCTAAGTTAAAGAGTCTCAAAAAATGCAAATTTGGTTGGTTTATTCTTAAACTGGACCTTGAAAAGGCTTATGATAACATCAATTGGAGTTTTGTTGCCTCTACCCTCAAGTTTTTCAATTTTCCTCACAAATGGATTCACTTGATTCTTAATTGCATCTCTTCAGTTTCTCATACCCTCATTTTTAATGGTGGCCTTGCGGATCCTATTACTCAGTCTTACGGCATTCGTCGGGGCGATCCCATTTCTCCCTACCTCTTTATAATGTGCATGGAAATTTTTACTCAAATCATTCAAAAAGAGGTTAATAATAAAAACAGGATGCCCCTTAAAGTTGGTGGCTGCATGCTTTCTCATCTTTTCTTTGCAGATGATGTTCTGATTTTTGCTAGGACTGATCACAGTAGCATTAGAGCTGTTCATAGAGCCCTTGATGTTTTCCTTTCTTACTCTGGTCTTGCGGTCAATAGGGATAAGTCCTCGGTTTGGTTCTTTAAAAATACTTCTATTTCGGATCAAAACTTGGTTGTTAATTCTCTTGGCTTTAGAGCTTCTACCTCTTTAGGTAAGTATTTGGGCTTCCCTCTTGGTATCAACAAAAAATGCTCAGATTTTAAGCCAATTGTGGACAAAGTTATTAACAAGATCGAGCCTTGGAAGGCTAAAAATCTTTCTTTTGGTGGGAAAATTACCTTGATAAACTCTGTCTGTGCCCCTATTATAGCTTACTTCATGCAATGCTTAGCCTTCCCTAAAAGAGTTTGTGATTCTATAGATAGAGCTCTGCGTGACTTTCTATGGAGTGACCACTTGAGTAATAAAAAACTGCATTTAGTTAACTGGTCCATCATATGCTCTAGTAGGAACTTAGGTGGCCTTGAGGTTGCTCATTCTCATGTTAGAAATAAAGCCTACCTTGCTAAACTGTTCTGGAGAGTCCATACTGATTATACTTCTTGTTGGAGCCAGATTTGCAACCACGGATTGTCCCTTAAAAGTTGTAGTTCTACCCACATAGGACAATGCCTTTTAATTGGTAAAGAGCATGCCTCTAAAGGTACTTGTAAGATCATTCTTTCTGGTGCTAACACTCTTTTTTGGCTTGATAGTTGGTGTCCTTTAGGCTACCTTAGAAGCCTGATTTCAAGTCCTTGTTGAATTGTGGGCCATTAACATTGGCCTTGAACTTGCTCTTCAAGCTGGCTACCTCAATCTTATCATTGAATCTGATTGTCTACATGCCATTGATCTTCTGTCTAGTGATTGTATTTCATCCTCACATCACTATGGTGCTATTATTTCTTCTTACAGGTCAAAGTTTGGTGCCCTTCATCAAGTTAAATTGCAACATATTCATAGAGACAAACCATTATGCAGACATCCTCGCTAAATCTCATTCCCAGGATGCTTTTGAGTTACTTATTTTTGATAGGATGCCTGCTCTTTTGAATGTAATGTTTTATGCTGATTTTATGGGGATTGTTCAGCCCCGTAGATTAAGTGTTGGGTAATTTCTTGTATCTTCTTGTAATCTTGTAATCCTGAATGTTTGTTTCTTTTAATGATATTCCCTCTTTATGAAAAAAAAATAATAGGTCATGAGGAAATTAAATTATCTTTCAAAAAATGTACACTATTTTTTATTTTAATTTAAGATATTTTAAATTTTTTATTTAGTCCATTAAGTAATGTTGATTTATTTTGGTCCAAGATTTAACAACTTGCATTTTTTTTCATCAAAAGGTATATATATATAGTAATATTCACTTAATTACATAATTAAATATAATAATGAGATTTGACATATTGATGTTGTTGTCCTTTCAATGTTAAACCTTAATAAAGGGTGGTCAAATATTAGTTCACGAGGAAGTGAAATTATATTCCAAAAAAGTTAGGTTATTTGGTCCAAGTTATTTTAAAATTTTATTCTAACTCGTTAATTATATTTTATTTTTGGTAAGAACGGGCCTCAGAGGCCAAAAAGAGAAAAGCCCAAACCGAAAAACAAAAGACAACAAGAAACCCTAAACGCACAGAAAGGAAGAAGCGACATCACTGAGAACTCATCGCTCTCCTCTTTCCAGACCTAAACCTAAACTGTCCCTTGACATCATGATGCGCAACTCAGGTGGCGGATCTTCCCAAATCTCAATCTCAGCATCTCTTCGATTAGCACCAAGCCCTGCCATGAAATCCGCACAAGTATTGCCTTCACGCCAGATGTGGCGAATTTTCCAGTTCCTGAAATTTCAGAGAGTGCTTCTAATGTCACGAACAATCCCTAAGATCTCTATTGGGCAACTGCTCGACTCGTTGATGGCGTTCACAACAACCAGAGAGTCACTCTCCAGTATCAGATTCTCGATCCTCTTAGCCGCCGCAAGCCTGGTGACCTCAAGCAAAGCCCACGCTTCAGCTTTAATAATGGATACGCGACCCAGAAATCTACTGAACCCCTGTACCCATCTTCCCTGCGCATCTCTCAGAAAACCGCCACAACCTGCATAAGAAGAAGCCAGCTTTAGAGCACCATCGCCATTTCCTTTAACCCAACCTTCATCTGGAAATTCCCAGGTAATCAACCGATTATTTAGAACATCATTAGAATTCTGAACAGCCAAATGCGTCTTCCCCTGATCAAAACTAATAAGAAGCTGCTTTATGATTTCAGCAGGTCTGTGAGGACGTCTGAAATCCCTATTATGCACTCTTGCATTTCTCCAACATCAGAGCTGCCAAATTCCAACAGCCCAAATCCTGTTCCATGTGAAGGTACAATTAGAAGAAAACGAGTTGTTTAAATTATTCTGGACCCAACTGTTAATATCCAGGTTTTTGAATTTATGTAGGCAATGTTAGTCAACAAAGTAATTCCAGACTTCAACCGCTAGATTACAATCCCTAAAAATATGAATAGGGGATTCAACCAGCGAGGGACATTGCTCACACCACGCATAGCCTCCAAACCAGGTATTACATAACTCCCTGGTAGGAACCCTGTTATGAACAAGCAACCAAATTAGCACTTTGACACGTTCAGGAACATTGATGCTCCAAATAGTCTCAAATATAGGATTTTTTGGCATGCTGTTGATTTTAAATAAATAGGCACTCTTAACAGTAAACAAACCATTACTCTGTAACCCCCAAACAGCCTTGTCATGTATCTCACTGTTATTAGGAGGAACTTCAGAACATATTTTGATAAATAGATCATTAGGAAGCAGGTTTTTCAAGTACTCCAGATTCCAAGCAGCATTTCTGTTAGTTAAATCATTCACACAATCATAAACCCTCCCCTAGGAATTGAAATAGATGAGGATTTGCTCATTTCCTTGTTATAATACAAAAATGCTGTTAGGATTTTTTTTTTTGTCATTTTGTAACAAGGAAATGAGCAAATCCTCATCTATTTCAATTCCTAGATTTTCTCTGACCTTATTTATTTATTATTAAGTTTCATTGTTCAACCTTTCTAGTTTTTTAAATCTGAATTTTTTGTTCATCCACGAGTTTGTTTCTTATATTTTGAATTCCAATAATAAAGATTTCGTTGTTTCGGCAGCCAATAAAGTATCTCGAGTAATCCTTTCAGGGAAAACATAATATATAGATATATATGATTTAATTAATCAATCAGTCTTCATATTTTTATTTTATTTATATTCAAAACTCTGTCATTAATAACAACAAATATTGCTCTTAAGTCTTAAGTCTTAACAACCAACATAAGAATTGAAAATGATGATTATCCTTATATATTCAATGTATCTAATAATTTGTTAAAAGAAACATATCTAATGAGGATTCTAATTCAATAAAAAAAATTTATTATAATGTGTTTTATCAACATAATAATTCTATATCCTCTTCAATTCAAAGTATAGTAACCAAATTCAATGCAAGACTTTTGTTTGATTAGAATGATTATTGATTTATCAAACAAAATAAACCATCATCTTTATTTGATACATCAACCGTTAAAACTTGAAATTGTTATTATTTATGACTAATTTTAATTATAAATAAAATAAAAGTATATTTTCTGAATTATACAATTTAAAATTATATGGACTTCATTATATATATAATATAATATAAGAATTATTAAATCATTTTAACACATACATAAACATATATACACACTAGGGGCTTTCCGTGCCCTAACGGGCACGCAAATATGTATGTAAAATAAATAAGGGACTAAATTGTTAACTTAGTAAAGAAAGAGAGACTAAATAGTAAATTTTCTCTTATTTTTAATTTCATAGACTATAGTTTTAAACATGGACGACCAGAAAGGGGTGGAACCATATAATATAAGATATGTCATAATTAAACCGTGTTAGTTTTTTTTTAATTATTCAAATCTAAATTTATTCATATCCACGAGTTTGTTTCTTATATTTAACGTTAGTGAGGTGATGTTGGCCTTTTGGGTGACCAATATACTATCCCTATCAATCCTTTTTAAAAATAATGCACTTGCTTGCACGTAGCACTAAATTATTATATTTTTATAGACATGAGTGCTAAACTTTAAAGAAATAGACTATAAAGTAGTGGACTTTGCATTTTTTGAATAAAATATATCGGATTAAAGTTTCCTAAATATATCTTAGTTGACTCCACCTAAATATTTCTTAGTTGAATTATACTTAGTTGACTCCACCTAAATATTTCGGATTGATAGTTTCCTAACTCATGAGGATTCAACCCAACCCCTCCTATCTCACAAGTCCCCAATTCATATGAATCATATTGACTCACTTTGATATGTCTTAGTTAGCAAGAGTCTAAGTTCGGTGATGTTATAACTTATAACTCAATTGTAGTTAGATTGCTTTTGCATATGGGGTTTATAGAACTTCTTGTTTTTTTTCTTCTAGTAGAAAAAAAAATTAACTTGGTGTTTTATCTTATGTTTGAAAGTGCGCATAGGGGTAATTTGTTAATCCATATTAAAGCACAAATGTCATGGAAGCCTCATTTGTGTAGATGAGCCTAAACTGGTTTACCTGTAAGATTGCTTCACATAGGAGGCCTTTGTGTTATAGGCCAGCCTACAAGGTTTAGACTAGTAGGCCCAAATTCTTGACATTAAAAATAGAAAGCCCAAATACAATAAATAGGATTTCTTTTAAGGTTAAATTGCGCTAAGACCCTCCGAATTTTAAGTTAGGGAAAAAACAACATTGAGTTTAAGAATTTGACAGACATATCCCTTGAGTTTCTAATTGTGCTCACTTAAGACCCTTGCGTTTTAAAACTTGACAGACAGACCCCTTGAGTTTTCAACTTTGCTCACTTAATACCTCTAAATAACCTCATTTTTTAAAAAAACTTCAAGGGTCTTAAGTGAACAAAGTTAAAAGGTCAAAAGATTTTTCTGTCAAGTTTTAAAACCCAGGGGGTCCTAAGTGATCACAATTTAAAATCAGAAGGTTTGTCTATCAAATTTTAAAATTTAGAGATATTTTCTAAGATTAGAACTAGAACCCGCAAAGTCTACAAAGTATGCAGTACTAACAGAAGTATCATCATATATGACAGATTCCTGCTTCATGAGCCTTCTCACTTCCTACTGCACTAAATCTGCAATAGCAGTAGAACTTGAACTAGCTCCCGAAGGTGAAATAACAACATCAGAATCATGTAATGCAGCATTAACTACTGATTTCTTGTCCTTAGGATATTTCTCCTTATACCAATCTGGAATACCATGCTTCTTAAAGCAAGTATCCTCAAAGTGACCAGTCTTGGAGCAAAAAACATAGAATCGAACTTCTTTCTTAGTTGAATCCTTCTTCTTCTGGGGAGGCTTCGGTGCAGAGGATTTAGAAATTTTAGAAGACTTTGCTAACAATATACTAGCATTAACAGTCTTAGCACTAAGAGCAAATACAGATAATTGCTTCTCTATGCGAGCTATCATAGAGTACACTTTATTAAATGGTGGTAGAGGATCAAGCAATAACACATTGTTAACCACTTGATCATAAGCAGAACTAAGACCACCAAGAAACTGTAATACAAGCCATGAAGCAGACATTTCATCTAATTTCTTAGAAGCACCACAAGTGCAATTATTACAAATACATTTAGGCAAAGGCTTTAAACAATGCAATTCTTCCCAAACTTTGTTCAAACGATTTGAATAAGCAACAAGTGAATCAGTACCCTGCTCAATAGAGTGCAATTCTTGTTGTGATTTTTTTAGAAAGAGGAACTCATCCATCTTATTCAATAAGCAAATACCATCTTATATAGGGGAGTACATGAATTCAAAATATCTAAAAAATTCTAATCAAATTCCTAATCAAATATTCTAAAAACAAATCCCAAATCTGAAAGACATCTCAAACAGATTTTGGAAATAACATAAAATATAATTCAAATAATCTTCCTAAAATCTACTCCTTACTAACAAACTCATAATTAAATAAATACGATAACCAAAATAAAATCAATTCCCCCAAGACTCGATCAAGAGCTCAACTACTCCCCAATTTTTGAATTACTAACATTAATAATAATAATAATAATAATAATAATAATAATAATAATAATAATAATAATAATAATAATAATAATAATGTTAATTATTCCTAACAATTCTTTCCTCAAATGAAAAACCTTAGGTCTATCAGTTTCACCAAATTTCTCTTCTAAGAAGTAGCATAAACGTATGCCTCAGAATTTTCTTTAGTCATAGAGTTTAAGATCCAAGATGTTACCATTGAATCAACGAAGGACCAATGAGCAAATGTCGCAGAGTCTGGATTTGAAGGCTGTGAACATGATCCATCGATGAAGCTGAGTTTGTTCTTAGCTTTGAGTGCAATCCGCATGGAGCGACTCCAAATCAGGTAATTAGAAAGTGTAAGATGATTAGACACAAGTTGCAGGTTGGGATTGTCCGACGGATGAAGGAACAACGGATCATGGCGAGCAAATGTAATCATTGAAGTAGGAGAATCAACAGAAGTCTTCCCCACCGTAGAAGAAGAGGAAGACGATAAGGTAGTAGCCATGGTGAAGATAGAGAAAAAAAACATAGCGAAAGACGAAGATAGAAAGAAAAAGGAATAACGAAAGATGAAAAAGGATCACAGATTTCGCACTGATACCATGAAGAATTTCTGATGTATAAGAAGTAATTGTGATAACTTTATTAATTACTTTGAGCTATATTTACACGAAGCTGTACAACTAGAAATGTAAACCAGAAATAACAACTAAGGGTACAAGTGTAATTTCAATGAACTAACTCTAATAAGCAGCTGACTAATCAAACTAATTAATTAAAAAACTGAAACTTCTAACTACTCATTCCTTTACACAAGAAGAAAAAAAGGACTAAAAGATAAAATACAAAAATTACAAGAAAAACTCTCATCATAATTTGAAGGGCCCAAAATCAGAAAATTAGTTGGTGGTGCTTTGGTTGGTTAGCTCAGAAGTCAAAACCATCCTGTTAGCCCAAAGTTCGAGCCTAGTCCATTTTCTTTGTTAAGCCCAATTCAAACCATAAAACCACTCATAACACTCCCACATCTCCAAACCCATAAACACACTCGACAAAATTAAAAAAGGAAGGAAGGGATATAGTTTGGTTTTGTTAATTGAAGCAAGGAAAATAATAATGAAATCAAAGGGATCAATTCTTGGGAAAGTTTTTTCTTTTTTATAAGAAACTAACAAATAATATTATATGAAAGTCAAACAGCACTTACAAATTTTCAGAGAATTTCGAAACTGATACAACAGATGAAGCATAAACCTAAACATTGTTGAACTTGGGGACAAAATATGCGCAAAAATAAGTCATATACAGAAGAAATCTTGAGGACTAACAGATCCTATATGGAATAAATCCTGAGGATACAAATCATCACTAAATGTATTGTCAACAAGCTGCTTAATCTCATACTTACTGTTTATCAGAGAAGAAATCATCATCCCAAATGTAAATATCATCGACTTCCACCAACAAGAAAAGCAAAAAAAACATGATTACCAGATCTTAAACGAAATAACACCCATAAAGGAACACACACCACAAAAAGGGGAAAACACTACTAAAAGAGGACATAATCAAATCTGAGAAAACACCACCAAAATGGGGGACTAAATCAGATCTGAATTTATTGAAACAAAAACCGAACCAAAAACAAGAGAAGGAGAAGGAGGAAGGAGCCTGTGCGGCCAGATCTGAAAGAAATATAGAGGAAAATGGCAACTAGGGTTTTTGGAGAGAAAAGGAAGAGAGGCGGCTAAGAAAAGAGAGAGCCAATCACTTGATAATTCTTGGGAAAGTTATTTATAAGTTTCTTGAAATTCTTTAGATTTTCTTTTAGTCCTTTCTTCAGTCAAATTTTTATAAGGAAAATTAAAAATTTAACATGGCATATAATAACGAAGTGGCATATTCTTGATTTTTTAAGTAATTTAATATAAAAATAAAAATAATAATAATAATTCTTTTAACTCATCAAAATTACATACGAAGTCATGTCACTAATTACAAGCAATACTCAAGTTATATAATAAAAAAATATTTTTTATAATATTCTCGTAGCTAGGTAGTTAGGTTTAGTTTTGAATTAGCAACTTTTCATTATTAAACTTAAAACTTAAAAGATCGATTCTTTCCTATATTAGAATTTATGACGTTGTGATTAGGATTCGATATTTGAGATTTGTGAGTACTAATTCAATAGTTTATGTCTTATGGAAGCTTCAGGTATAATACAAATATTTGGGTCTGATCTGATTCAATTTTATGCCGGTTTAATTGTGTTTGTTAGTCCAATTCGATTGGTTTAGGTGACTAAGATGTCAAATTAGCATCTAACAGTGCCATATAAATATTTAACGTACACGCCATCAAATAAATTTAATGAATTATAACTTAGGGACTAAATAGTTGACGATTATGGTAAATGAGAGACTGAATAGTCTATTTCAATAAATGAAAGACCAAATCATTGACTCAATAAAAAAAAAAGACCAAATAGTAGATTTCCTCTGTAAAATATAATCATAACTACACCTAAGCTAAATTGCACAACGACTGAATAAACATGTTAAGATCAACATCCAGGCTTTCTTTCTTCTTTTCCTTTTGTATTTATTTTAAAACAAAATGTATCAAAACTTAGTTGATATTTTTAATAAATTCACTTTCGGAATATTATCTGATTTTGTTTGCTAATAGTTTCAACTAGATAGATAAAGAACTCGTTGAGAGTAATTTGGAACTCTAATTTTATTGTATTCAAATTTGAATTGAAAAATATATGACTAAATTTGTAAAACAAGTGATTCATTTTTTAGCTTGATTCATGAGAAATTTGACATCGTTTGTTGATACTGCAACTAGGTAAAAAAAGAATTCATCAAATTTAACTCCTAGCTTCGATTTAATTGCATTTGAGTTTGAAACATGAGAGATATGATCATATTTAATAATTAAGGACCAATAATGAAACTTGTAAGAAACATTAAGGATCAAAATAGAACAAAAAAAATATTAGAAATTAAATTAAAACTGAGTAAATATTAATGATGAAAATAAATTTTTGACTATTTTAAAATGATTGCTTTGGACATCTAAATTAAATTATCGACAAAAACTAAATTTGAGGAAATTTGAAAAGTACTCCCTCCGTCCTTTTTTATCTGTTTTTTAAGGTTGTTGCACACAAATTAATATAATGATTAAATCACTAAAGTTAATGTAAAATCTAAAATAAAAAGACTATATTACCCTTATTAAATTAGACTTAATTATATCATCAATTTAATGCTCATATTTCAAAAATTAAATTCCTCCAACTAATTTAAATGCTCTCACAATTTTTTATGAAACCTACTCCAATTGATTACTACAGAACCCCAAAATAATTCTCTACCAAAAGTCAAATCGTCCATTATGACTATAATATTAAATAGGGATAAAATGGTAAAAAAATTCATTGATGACCTCTTGATTTCATAACAAAGCAGATAAAAAGGGACAAAAAAAGTTCTGCAATGAAGCAAATAAAAAGGGACGGAGGGAGTATTTATCATAAAAGTCAATTGGAATGAAACCCACAATCCACAGCACACTAGTAAGTTCTTAACTTCTCGTTATTCGTTAAGTTGTGACGCGCGCATCCACCAGCAACCACAATGTCGTCGCCGTCGTCTTCCTCCTCCAGCGACGCCGCCGGAGCTGAACCAGAAGCAGCCACCCTCATACCTTGCCTCCCCAACGACGTCGCTTTGAACTGCCTAGCTCGCGTTCCTCGTTCCTACCACACATCCCTCTCTCTGGTCTCCAAACCCATTCGCTCCCTCCTCTCTTCTCCTCTCTTCTTCACCACTCGCTCTCTTCTTCACTCCACCCAACACGCCCTTTTCCTCACTCTCCGCTTCCATGGCCCTCCTTCTTCTTTCCAATGGTTCACTCTCCACCATCACCATCACCATCACCATCACCATCACAAGCTCCTCGTCCCCATCCCTCCCATGCCTTCCCCTTCCGTCGGATCCGCCTACGCCGTCCTCGGCCACACCATCTACGTCATCGGCGGCTTCTTCAACAACCTCCCCTCTCCTCACGTCTGGCTCCTCGACTGCCGCTTCAACACCTGGCTTCCCGGCCCCACCATGCGCGTCGGCCGCGAGTTCGCCGCCGCCGGCGTCGTCGACGGCAAGATCTACGTCATCGGCGGCTGCGTCCCCGACACTTTCGCCCGATCTACCAACTGGGCCGAAGTTCTCGATCCGGCGATTGGTCGGTGGGAGACGGTGGTGAGTCCGGTTGAGATTCGCGAGAAGTGGATGCACGCGAGCGCGGTGGTGGACGGGAAGGTTTACGCGATGGCGGATCGTGGAGGAGTGGCGTACGATGTGAGGAATAGGGTTTGGGAAAGCGTGGGGAGCGAGCTTGATTTAGGGTGGAGAGGGAGGGCTTGTGTGGTGGATGGAGTGTTGTATTGTTATGATTATTTGGGGAATATTAAGGGATTTGATGTGAGGAAAGGGGTTTGGAAGGAATTGAGAGGGTTGGAGAAAGGATTGCCGAGGTTCTTGTGTGGAGCGACTATGGCGGATGTTGGAGGGAGGTTGCTTGTGGTTTGGGAAGAAGGGAATGGGAAAGAAATGGAGATTTGGTGTGCTGAAATTGAGGTCACCAAGGAAGAACAAAAAAAAGATGATGAAGAAGATGAGCAATTGTGGGGGAAGATTGCTTGGTCTGATAAGGTTCTCTCTGTTCGGAAAGGCTCCTCAATTGTGCATTGTTCTGCACTTTCGTTGTGAGATGGTATGGGATTTTTTACTCTAATGGATAGTGCTGTTACAGTTTAAACAGTGTTTTAGTGCTTTCTTGGTCACGTAATTGCTGTGAAAAAGATTATGAAATAATAGTGTGTCTGAAACAATACTGTTAAATAGACAAGTGAGATATACTTTGTGATCATTAAAAAAAATTATAGTGTATCTTTTGAAAATGTTATATAGAATAAGTGCAGAGAAAGACTCTAGAGGATATAAACACGAAAAAAAGCTTGAGGTTCTAAAGAAAATTGTCATTTATTGAGTGGGATGAGATGTGGTGGAGAGGGAAAATGGACAGCTTCTACTTTTGTTTTTTGGATCCCTAATCGTAGAGGATTGGCTATAAAATCTGCTGCATACACATTGTTCTAAGAATCAAATACAGGACATGATGCTTAAGTAACTCAACAACCACCACTTGTACTAGGCCTCATGGTTGTGGACAGATTCTACTTATTAATAATCCATATCCCGTGGTTTACAAGGCATAATGTGTGGAGTAGGTTTGAGATATGAATTGCTACTTTTAACATCAAACCATCTCAATTCCTCCAATGTGGTGAGATTTGGATTTTGTAGATTTGGAGTTTGGGTGGCAATCTTCCCAAAAACTTTTATAAACTTATTTATATGTTTGCTATAAGCTTTCTTTTCAAGTCATATATTTATTGAGTAATTTTATAACAAAAATATTAAGATTGTAGTCCACATTTTAATCATTTGAACATTAGTCTGAGTATTTTTCCCCACCAAAGTCCATCCTTCCACACCAGCCCTAGAAAGTTGTGATTCCGGCTGTTAAACTCTGCTTTTATTTCAGGTTGAATTCACTGAAGTAGATTGTACATGTATTATTATTCTTGAGACTCGTAATTCTAAGATACTGATAAAATCTCCTCTTGAATTGCAGGCCACTTATTTCCTTATGCACATGTACTGCATGAGTAATATACTAAAAAGGAAGTGACTCTTGTAGCACCATTCATGTTCTGAATAAAGAGGGTACTCAATTTCGGCCAGAAAAAAGAGGGTACTCAAGTAGTAGTGCATCCTTCCTTGTAACTGTATATATTTTGCTTCCACTATCGCTTTTGTTTATAAGTAATATTAAAATTTCCACAAGATTGCGTCAAGTTGATGTGAAGAATTCTTTGGTTGTAAAAATGGACCAATTAGTATGAAACAAATACAGCTGTGTAGCAGTAGTGTATAGTGTATACGGTTGATTTGAAAGTAATGTTATATGCTTCTTGTGTCGTGTCTTATTTCTCGTTTAGCTATCCATGATAAATGAAATTTGTACATACAAATATTTGGGGTAATATTATATTAATATTTTACAATGTTGGTTATTATTCTGATCAATTTTTTTTTGGCTGACGCAGCTGTGTGAGATACTTGCTAAATAGATGGTTTGTCGCAGTTAGTCCTTAGTCTTCATCAATTAAATGTGATTGGGAATTTGAAACTTGTATTACTTGATTTCTTTTTCTTCAGTTGCATCCTTTTCTGTCTTCTCCTTATGAGATCCTATGAAAACTTCAATATATTTTCCTCATTACCGAAAAAAAAATCAGCAGACATTACGTGTTTTGGCAAAAAAAAAAGGAAGAAGTGAGAGACATTACGTGTTACATAAATTGATAAACCTTACTAGGGTTTCACAATGGTGAATCGCTGAAATAAATTTAAAAGTAAAGTCTTTGAAAGATTTTTAAATTGACAGTTCTTGAAAGATTAATGTAGACAATTTAGTTCAAAATGTTAGACTATTTAGTCTTTCTGTCTACTCCTATCATCACCCTTTAACGAAAATAGCTTAGTTGAACAGTTATGTGTGAAAGAAATAGGAGCGACGCCGAGAAAGAGCTGAGTATATATTAGAGCAACGGAGTGATTATGATTTTACAATGAAAGGCCACGTTCTGTTGCAGCTCCATGTTGATATTATGATTGAATATGTAATAAGAGCAAATGTAAATATACCAATGGAGTCACTCTGTATGTTGATTCACTAGACTTGAAGCATCACCACCAACTATATCAAACATGTAACTACAAAACTACAAATACCTATATATGCAATAAGTTTAATTCCTCTTTATTCCATATTACACATACATGGAGTAGGAACAGTGAATTTTGCCCGAGTCACTGGTTGAACACTTAAACATGAACAACTATGTTTCAAAACTAAGAGAGTGAAGAGGCCAATATAGGAAGCCAAGGTATATAACTTCGATTGGCTACAACACTGCAACAGAACAACGCACCTTATTTATATACAACTTCAACAAATACATCAGCCATTTTATGCATAAATCGCCATGCTACATTACTTCATTGTTTAAAATGAGTAAACAAAAAAACAAGGAACGCAGCCGGAAAAGAAAAAACAAAATTGAATGAAGAGATCAAAACCACAACACTTTTACAGGCGAGGTTGAAACAAAAATATCAACAATCAGGACAGCAATTTGACGAAGATTGCACTTAGCATCCTCCATTAAAACCATCTTGGCCCTTCAGGAAGGCCTCAATTTGTTCCAGTGCCTGACAAATATATAGACACGAATTAGAGAAGCAACAACGAAACAAAATGAAGCTTCAACTTAAGCACACATGAAATGCTTAAACACTAAACAAAATTAAATGAGTTGGAAACGGGGTGGGGTTGAAAGAGATATAGACAGACCTCAATTGCAATTGCAGTTGGAGACAGATCCAACACATCACTACGGCCCAGTTTTGCTGCTATATCTGGATAAAACAACAGAAGAGCACCGTGTATAGCATTTTCAGTGGACATTCTTGTAGAAGACTAACATATCAGGAACGTTAAAGACCTAAAAAATTGAACCTAACTAGCATTTTACAGGCTTACTTTCTAACGAGACCCTGGTATTGGCATTGGCATATGCGTTGCCTCTTTCTTCAAAAAGTGTAGACAATCGCATGAAAGCCTGCAGTTTAATCAGAAAGAATCAAATTATTAGTGGACTAATAATGTTGATGTTGATTCCTAGAAACAAGTAGTTGCGCTCCCTTGGCATTTTAAAATGCTCTGATCATGGAAGAGAGATAACTTACCCGGGAGTATGGATCTCCTGCTTCGTAATGAAGAAGTGGGCGAGAATTAGTTCCTACAGCAGAAATTCTCTGAGCTAGTGCCTCTATAGGTACATCCAACCAAACACTAATCCCCTTGTGCATATATCTCCTAGTGACCCAACAAAGTACATGTACAGATGGAATCGTTGAGAGAATTAACTAAATTAAAGGTGAAGGCAAAAATCTAATCAGTAGCATGTAGACTATTATACCAATTGATGGGCCTCATGACTGCACCTCCACCAGTAGAAATAACAAGTCTATTCATCAGTGATAACTTCTTCAATACATCAGTCTGAAATGGCGAGAGAATAAGCTCAAAAACCAAAATATCATAACAGAACCACTGCACAAAAATAAACCTGTTCACGGTACCCAAGTGTCCTTGTAGAATAGAAAACCAAAGATTGAGAGATTATGCAATGGCTTGTTAGCAGACAGCATTGGCAGATATTAACTAGTCAGCATATTGCATCAGCCTTACAATCAGTTATTTTATAACAGAATGTGTTTAACCTATGCTGCCATGAAACTAATTGTAATTGCGAAAGATCTAGCATGTAGCTGACACTAAATTAATTGTACTATTTTCGAGTAGCCAGCATGATAACTTATAACTTAAATAACAAGTAAATCTGTGCACCGGAAGAGCTGGGATTAGGTTAACTCCTCAACTGTCATGTGGAGGCTTGTGTAGCATGGCCATTGGATCTCTAAGAAAGCTAAGCAACAACCACTATGGTGCTATTAAATACATGGATTTAGCCATATATAATTGGCTCTCGTGGTGATGTCATAGTTTCACAACCAGTAACTATCTCCAAACCTTTCTCTACAAACTGGAAATGGATGTTTTTTAACTGACCTCCTTATCACGAAAAAAACCTTCTCCATAGTGTTTAAATATATCAGCTACAGAAGTTCCACCAACATCCGCCTCCACGAGTTCATCACTGAAGCATAAATGAGCACAACAAATGTAGAAAATATTCAGCAGAAACTTTAATGTGCCCATATAAAAAAGCACTTCTATTGTGACAAATATTAAAATGTCAATCATAGATCTTAATTGATACACCTAAATTTATTATATGCCTTATAGGTAAAATGTTCATCAATTGGATACAATTATACATCCGCTTGAATCTCTCGAAGTCCTCATATATGAGTTCTAACATCATTTGAAGCTTAGATCAGATACTAAAAAAAGTGTATAAATTCATAGCCACAGAATTATTTCATTTGCAAGCGCCACTCTTCTGATGCATGGTTGACTAGCCTTGCAGATATATTTTTTCAATATAATTTTTTTAAAAATAAAAAACAACAAAGAGCAATCGTACTAACCAATCATAAAAGGAATAGTTAAGCACTTGCGATAAAACTTTCCCTACAGTTGTCTTCCCAGAGCCCATCATTCCTGCATGTCATATTCAAAATACTTTGAATGCCAAAGTAATTACAATTACAATGTATACCATGTAAGCACATGAACTTCAACAAAGAAACTGACCAACAAGATATATACAGCGTCCATTTACATACGGCTCGATCTCTTGTGACTTATTCTGCAATTTTATTTACTTCAAGTAAGATAATGGCATATAGCTGCTTAGACAAGCAACAATCAGCTCAAATTGCCACTCCTTGATGCTTTGTCATAATAGTGCACAATAGGAAGGCATGGCATCACTTGATTGAATGGGATTTCTAATTAAAATTGACAAGAGGCATTGTGCTTTACCTTAAGAATCAATTCTTCATCAAGAGGATCTTGAAAGCCTCCAGATTCCAATGTAGAAGCTACAAAAGTAATATTTGAAAATAACTGTTAATACTCAAAATGGTCAGTTTTATTATAATCAATGGCAAACTAGATCACATCACATCACATTAGTCCATAACAAACTGTCAGTTAAACGTTTTTTAAATTTTATGTGATGTCTTCTTATGACAATCTAGAGAGTATAATTCTGGGAATCCTATGCAGTGTTCACAATAAAAGTGAGATATTAGAACCAATAAATCCAGCAAGGGAAAATGCGGAGAAAAAGAATCAATTGGTATTGTCTATAGTAACCTGTAAAATTTTTATAACAACAAGCAACCTCCAAAGAGGTCGTTTTCCGCCCACTTGGTGAAGGTTTTGCAGATTGCCAATTAGCTGAAAGAAAAACCTGAGGCTTCTTCGACTCCCTAAAACCTCGAGATAGTTTCACAGAACCACTGTGTTTCCTCCCAATCCTCTCGAAATTCATCAATGTTGACGATTGCAACATCTGCGCAGAATTAACGTCCATTGCGTCGACTCAAAACAGCCAATTCCAGAGTGATTCTGCAGAAAACGCAGACACTTTTCTTTCGATCGATCCAGAATGACAAATCAAAGCATGCAATCAAACTAAATCTACACGATTCAAAAGGTAAAGTAAATCCAAAATGAGTCGTATACACGTATGTAAGAGATAAACATCACTAATTAATCGTAAATTCATAATTGCTACCTTTCTATTCTAATCGCAAGGAAGACAGACAAATCCTGTAATTTCCGAACCTCACCTCTGATTCTTGAGGTAGATAGATATAGTTGTTGCGTTGGCAACACTTGAGCCACAAAATCCAAAAAGCGAAATCAGCAACCCGAAAACACAGCGCGAAAGAATGGAAGCTGAATATACACAAGATCAACGGAATTTATCGCTGAATCTTGGAAGCAAAAGAAGACCTAAATCAAAAACGAAGAAATAAAAGATTAAAAAGGCAGAATCTAGAATTTGAATGAGGGTAGAGAATATCAGAAATTCAGAATACCTTCGTAGTTCGTACAGTTTGCTCCCTGAATCTGATTTCGTTTCTCGTGTACTTCTACTTCACCTACTACCAAACACATGTGGTATTATTTGGATGAAGAAAACTCAAAAAATATATTAATAAAACGTTTTTAGGAAAGTGACTGGCAAGTGGCAAATATTCATTTGGAAAATAAAGTCAAACAATTATAATTTTATTATTAAACTTATCAATTATAGTATATTACCTTTCAAAAGGGCCAAAGTCCTATTTT
Organism: Chamaecrista fasciculata; assembly: GCA_003254925.1. NCBI lineage: Eukaryota > Viridiplantae > Streptophyta > Magnoliopsida > Fabales > Fabaceae > Chamaecrista > Chamaecrista fasciculata. The sequence continues at coordinate 126,501 of QANZ01027585.1, read as the reverse complement.
GGTCCCTCATATTTTCTCAAAGTTCTGTTTCGATCCCTCATGTTTGCTCAAAGTTCTTGTTTAGTCCCTCAATTTTTTTTGGTTCTATTTTGATCCCTCAAGTTTCTAAAAAGTTCCACCGTTAATCTCTGACTCTTTTCCATCCACTTTTTCTGTTAAAAAAAAAGAAACAAAAATTAATTTTCATCTCCCAACAATTTTGCTCTTTTACAACAGAGAAGGACCTTAATGCAAAAAAGTAAAATTGTTGGGAGATTAAAGTTAGTTTTTCTTTTTTTCTTTTTTAACGAACAAAGTGGATGGAAAAAAGTCAGGGGACTAACGGTAGAACTTTTTAGAAACTTAAGGGACCAAAATAGATCTTTGAGCAAACATGAGGGACCAAAACGGAACAAAAAAACATGAGGGACTAAAACAGAATTTTGAGCAAACATGAGGGACCAAAATAAGACTTTGGCACTTTTAAATTTTTTATGAAATACTTTTTTTTTGTATGAATTCATTTGTTTTATTCATCCGTCTTAATGATGTGACTAATTTCATTTGGATAAAGTATAATCACAAGATTGATAAATTTATTCAATAAAAAAGGTTGATAAAATTTATTTATATTTTGATAAAAAAAAGATTGACAAATTTATACTTTAAAAATTAGGAATATAAAGATTATTATGATAAGTTTTGTTATATGAACAAAGAATGTAATTGAGGTATATATTTATATTTATATATATTATTTTCTTAAATTTGTACAAAATTCAGATATTACAATTTCAAACGATATATTTCTTTGAACAGTTGTAATTGTATACAAGGACGAAGAAAGATTGAGAGAGTAGTAGACAAGAGAATGAGTGTAGATTTGTTGGTCAAATTGGGTGGCCAATTGGCGCGTGGGAAGCACTCTATCACTCACCAACCCCAAAACTCAAGGTTGGTGGAAGCCGTGGTAGGAGAAGTTTATATTGTTTGTTATTGAGACTCGAAAGCCTCATGGCACGTGACCAAATTCTTCTTCAGGAAAAAAAAATGAAGTAAGAATAAATACCGGTATCTTATTAAGGTTAGAGAATATTTCTTATCATTTTATGATTCATGAGAAGAATTTATATATCATCCACTAAATAAGGTCTTCATAAAATAAGTATAAAATATTAAACTAACTCTGAAAAAAAATGTAATATGGAAAGTTTCTAACTAATTTTAATTTTATTATTTTTTATGAAAATTAAAGATTGAAATTTAATTTATAAATTCAAATTTAAAAATAACATTTATATGTCTTTAGGTTTAGGACATCCAAAGCTACAAATATATAATAGCTATAGATTTTAACTGCTAGTTAAGATTAGAGTTTGTTTCTTGACATGAATATTATTATAGCTAAGACTTTACATGAGTCGGTACGGCTAGCTAAGACAACCATGGAGGCCAATGGTAGGAAGCATGTGCACTACATTTTGTTAGCTACAAAATGTGCTGCAAAGTTAGATAATAGATACTCCCTCCGGTTCTATATATCTGGTGTTTAAGGTTTCTACACACAGATTAAGGAAATGATTAGCCAACATAGAATGAAGAGAAAAATGAAGTAAAATGACTAAACTATCCCTATTAAATTACTTGGAAAATGTTTATACATTTATGACTCTACTATATTTAATAGGGGATGGTAAAAAAATAATTAATGCTCTCTTGAATTTATAAAACATCAGATATTTTGGAACAAAATTGATTTTCTAAAACACCAGATATTCAGAACCGGAGGGAGTATACTTTATGGAAGTAAAAGTATCCTTGGTAATCCTAAAATATAAAATTAATTTTAGTTCAATTGTATTCATAATATTTTATATTGGCCAAAGTCCTATTTTGGTCCCTCTATTATGTCCATTGTTCCAAATAGATCCCTTAGTTATTTTTTGTTCCATATTGGTCCCTCAGTTATTCAAAACTTGTCAAAGTTGGTCCCTTTAACGTTTTCCATCCATTTTTCTGTTAAAAAAGAGGAAAAATAAGCTTTTATCCCCCGAAAGTTTTATTTTCTTATATTAAGATCTTATATTAATAGGATCAAAATGTAAAAAAAGAAAATAAATTAAGATTTTAAATGAATTTGTCCAAAAACACAAAAGTTTTCTCTCTCACCCCTCTCTCTCTCTTTCTCTCACTCTCTCTCTCTCTCTCTCATGAAACGAACAAAGTTCAGTAACTCACTTGAGACCTTAACGTCCAAGATTGTTAAGATCTAGATTATCCTAATCATCATCATCACCAGCATCAAAATCAAAATTAAAATCAACAACAATTTCAGAAAATCGAAACGAAAACAAAGGGAGAGTGGAGAATGGAGAGGTTTGGAAGAAGTCGTGGGTGAAGAGAGAGAGAGAGAGAGATCTCGGCTCCCCGAAACGACGTCGGATCCAACCTGCAGCGTCACCGGGTCGGAATCTGTCGCCTCCGCCGACGGTGCCGTTTCGGAGGAAGGGATGAAGTCGATCGAAACGGCCTTGTAGAAGAGGGCGTAGCGAATGTAGGCGGTGAGAATGCTCTTAGGTGAGCCGTACAATCGGACGGTGGTGTAAGCTTGGGCTCCTCCGTCGTGAGAGAAAGGGATGAATGAATGGATTTATGGATCAACGTGGAATCGATGAGATGGATAGCGTATGTGGGATGCTTTGTTTGGGAAGAAAGAAAATTAATTCCCTCCCTTTTACAGATCGACTATGAAGGAAATTGAGTGATGATGATGATGGAGAATGGAGTGATTTGGAAGAAGTCGTGGGTGGAGAGAGAGANAAAAAACTTTGAAGTTACAAGTGAAATTTACTGCATACTTTGGCAATATCAAAATTAGTTTTGCCGAGACTAAAAGTTTTATTTCTATCACAGTGAGCACGTAGTTAGGCGTTGGTTTTTTTTTTTTTGAACTAGAATATTCATGGTTGATAGTAATGATTAATTTATTTGTTAAAAAAATTTTATATATAAGAATTAATGGCTAGTCACAAAATAATTATTATTCTTAAAACTAAAATTTGAACCCTTTTCACTTGATTAAGGAAAAAAGAAAAAAAGAGAAATCTAAGTTGTAATTTTGATTTTTTTTTTGGCCAAACCGATGTCCATAAATTTGTTTCGACGTATTCAAATTATGTCTTGCATTTAGTTATAATAGAAGAGTTTCCCAACCTAAATAATAACATTCATAGGGTTTAAAACTCAAAATTTTGCTCAAACGATTTTTTTTTTTATGAAAGCTTGCTTAAACAAAATTATGCTGCTTACAACTTGGACTAATTCCTTATGAAATACTTTTTTGCAAAGTTTGTGAAATTTAAAATGCGATAGAAAAAATTATAAATATCATATATTTTATTATTTTAAATATATCTTTTTCTTTTTATCTCTTCTCCTTAAATTGTACCAAAAACAACACTTTAGATTATCTTTACATAAACATATTGAATGAATTTTATAAAAATTCATCCAGCGAGATTTCTATTTTCTTGTAGTATTGTTCAAGCACTCTACTAGATCTTATGATCTTATGATCAATCATGTCCAAGTAAGGTTGTCCAATGGGTTGGGACAACTTGCTAACTCAGTAACTCACTAAAATCAACCTACCTTGTTAGTCCTGTTTGATTTGTACTAGACTGACAAATTATTTTGGGTTCAAAAATTTGAACCCATAATGGTTTGAGTTGAATTGTGATTCAAGATTTTAAGGCCATTCAACCTAATCAAATTTGCCATTCTTGTAAAGAAATTTATTTAGTTAAAATTATATTTTGATCTTTCAAATAATATTATTTTTACAATTTGGTCTACTTATAAATTTTTATTCTTACTTTAGTCCCTAAAAAACAAATAGTAAATGACCAAATTAAGGAAAAAATTTAAGAGGAACTAAATTAAAAATAAATAAAAAATTTAATATGGGCCAACCCACCGACCTAACTCTAACTCAATTATATTCTTTAGTTCAATTTAACCCAATTCTTAATATCTCTAGGTCCAAGATTTTAAGATTGTTCCATACTAACGTCATAAATCCAATTATTGACATTTGATTAACGATAAATAAACTCAAACCACTTAACTATACGTCCCTTGAGTTGTCTCAAGTGGTTTTGAAAAAGAAAACGAATGGTATCTCTTCAACCAAAAAGAAAAAAAAATCATTATTTTTGGATTGGTTTTCAGTTCGGCCCTAAGAATTCTAGCTACACTATACAATTCAATTTTAACTGAAGAAAATCTCTTACCTTATATATGAAGTTTATATATATATTTTTTGGTAAAATAATTATCTATATAAAATTTAATGGTCAATAAGAAAGATTAATTTTTTCATTAAAAAAGATTAATTAATAAAATAAATATATATATATATGAATCCTGATATGACCAAATATGGTCATGTTTTCTAGTGGTTTTTCATAGTGTTTTATGATGATTTATGAGCTTAATTGCATGATTCAACCTCTAGTTGTGATGATTTGATTATGCTTGTGATTAAATGCATTTTAGTCCTTTTAGTGTTTAATTATGTGATTTTCTCAGGTTCTATATTAATTTGGATTTTATTTTGTGAACCCGGAATATTACATTAGCTTTATTTGCATTTGCATGTTAGGATGAAGCCTAGCTTGGAAGAAATTACAAGGAAAAGGGCCAAGAAAAGCTGGAATCACATGCTGGAGGATTGCATTGCAAAGTATAAAAGTTTGTGCTGATTTCTATTAGTTCGCCACGAGGCATCTCGTGGAGAACTCCCGATTTCGTGTGGAAAATTAATGAAACAGTGTGTTTCACTTTGGGGGCAATTTTTCATGACCTAACCCGGCCTAGAACTTGAGGAGGCGCGATTTTAGTCTCTAATTGCCTCATTTTCATGGAGGACACACACTCCATCTTCTTCTCCATTTTCTCTCATCTCACACCTTCATCCATGGCTATTTTGGAGGTTAGGAGGCTTGGTGAAGCTAAATTTCTCTCTATCAGCAGCTAGATTCCACACCCCGGAGGAGGATTGGAGGAGGCCCGAGCTTGGTTCTACACTTAGGGAGCTATACTTTACTCTTTTCGTAGTTGTATATTAGGATTTGAGTTTATCTTGTTGAGATAGCTAGTTATTCTGATATTGACTGTGAATTTGAGATTGGATTCTAGATTCTATGATGTATTGATTATTATTTATTTTGATTACGATCCTTTCGGATACGTTGTAGTTTGTTTGACTAGTAATTGAAATAAGTTTCTCTGTGATAACTTTGTTTGAGTTATAGAGTTACTTGAATCCATTATTTTATCTCACCATTAGCTTCATTAGAGTGATTATCTTGATAGTGATTATGATTGAGTTAATTGCTATGTTTAACGGTAGTTAAACAACTTTAGTAAATGATTTGTGAAGTAATTATTTCGATCTTTGTAAGCTTGGAAGGCCGAATTCGATTCTTTCGTAAGGTGTTTCCATTAATAAGTGTCTTTACTATCTTTTTAGATTAGTTTTATAATTAAAAATCACAAAAACATCTTAATTTTATAACCTTTAGTTTTTTGCACACAAAGTGTTTGATAAAATGTCTATTTCTTACCCGATTAGTTAAGTATTTTATAATTCATTATTGAACTTTTTCAAATGATTTCTTGAGAGATATGACCCGAATTGCACCTCTATAGTGTAATTATTTCGATTATTTAGTCACCTTATGACAAGTGCGGTCAAATCCCTGATTAAATTTTTCCACGTAAGTTGAGTGACTCATCATAGCCAAACAAATTCAAGCTAAGATTTATTATAATCTAATTACCATATACGATAATCTAGATCTAATACACACCAAATAAGTTATTAATAAAATTGAAAATGAAAAATAAAAGTAAAATACATCAAGATATATTACTATGTAGTTCTGTTGCTTATGATTTAAATTGGTAGTAGGTTAGTACATTTTATTTTCATTCTATTAGTTGTCGTATGAAATCCATTTTCTTTTTCCCGAATGAGATTCTTAATTAATTCCTTATAATAAACTGATTTTTTTCTCAACTAACTCAAACTTGATACATACAAGAACTCCAAATTCGCCCCAACTCTGACACACATATATATATATATATATATATCAAGATATTCTCTAAAAAAATTATTCATAAAATAGTGTAGCGTTTTAACTTTTCAGTATATATCACCTTCAAGAAAGAAACATTTTAGGGACGGGAAATTTTCATCCTAAAAGTGTGTGATTTCACTTCTAATTAATATTGAGATACAAGTTTAATTCTTAAAACATTAAAATAATATACTATTTAATTCATAAAAAAACTAATAAATATAATATTTTAATCTTTTAAAGATTAAACTGAGTATTCCAATATTTTAAAAATTAAATTATCAACCAAATAATCTTTTAATAATTAAATTATTAATTTAATCATATAATTAATGAAATCAAGAGCGGGCAGTGACCCATCTCTGATATTGGTGTGGCTAAATTATGGAGAGAGGATTCAAGAATATAATATATCCCCAATTAGGAACAAGAAAGTTTGTCCTTAAATACATAATCTTGTCACTAAATTCAGAAGAGATCTTCTTTGGTTAGATACGGAATAGCTACTAATTAGAGAAAGAATATTTCATCCCTAGATCGTCTCATCAACTCTCAATTTAGGGACAAATAAAATTAGAGACAAGGTTTCTGTCTCCAAAGCTGTTATATTTTTCTTTGTTAGAGACAATTTAGAAATGACATTTTTCATTGTTTACAAGTTCAATTCGTCACTAAATCCATCTCTAATTTGGGATGGTTTAATTTCCTTCTAAAAAATCCGCCTGATTGGAGAAGGACTGAAGCCCTCTCCCTAAAACACTATTTTGTTTTTTTAATCCAATTTCAATTCCTATAACACATTTAGAACGTAACAAATATAAAAACACACTTTTAATTAAAATGAAGTCGGTCAAATACTAACACTGGTCCCAAAAGTATTGGGTGAATTTTAAATTGGTCCTAAATGTTTTATTTATCCTAGATTGGTTTAATATGTTTTCATAATTTTTTTACTTTTGGTTTAAAACTAATAAATATAATCGTATTTCTTTCATTTTAATCTTGAATGTGATGAATCTAAAATTATCAATTGCTTTTGATGAATCTTTTTTCTATTTAATTAGAATAGTCAATAAACAATGTCAAATTAAGTTTAAAAAATAAATCGTTCATTTCATAGTAAAACAAGTAAAATTAATTATATTTTTCTTGTTTCGAGTTTAAATATCATAAGTTCAGAATTGTGTTATTATTCTTGTGAATTCTTTATGTAATTTGATGATATTGTCATGTTCAAAAACAGGGTATCTCTTAAGTAGTCTCATTGCATAAAATTGTAAGTTGACTCTCGTCACCCCCATTGTAGAATTTGAGAAGACATGTTACAAACTATAGCATTAGTAAAATTTTGTTGTATTGTCTTTAATTCCATAGATCAAGGCTCATGTGGAGAGGTAATGAAATAAGTTGAAGAAATGAATTAAACATAAATATTTAGAAACACAGCACCTAATAATTAAACTAGTCTTGACTTCAAAATAGAAATCGAACATGGGAAAGCTAGAGCTACACTACAATAGTACACTTACTTGTTACCATTACAGAAACAGAACGAAAGGCACATACATACATATTCATGCTGAAAAATTGATCAATATTAATATTCTCTCTAGGCTTTGGCAACTTGTTTGCCCTTTCCCTTGTCGTCATCAACATCGGACCAATCAAAGGGAATTATCGTTTTGGCTGTAATGAATTGTGTTTCTTGTGATGCAATAAATTACAAGTTTTTCATGAAAAAGACGAGGCCATTCTCATTCAACCTCCAAACTTTGATTTCTAGGTTGGGATAAGTCATAAGAGGAGGCAGAGCTTTGACTACATAAGTAGCCAGGCCTTGTGATATTAGAAAGGAAGCTTCAAGTGCATCCACTAAACTTGTGAAGACACTAATAGAGGCAGAGGCAAGGATTACAATGTGGGTGCAACTATAGCCATCTTGGATAGTGATGTGATTAGGCAAGAGGGATCTTGAAATGATCATGTCTACAATGGTTTTGGTTGCAGCAGACAAACGAGTAGTTCGAAGGAAATAAGAGTTGTGGTTCAACATAAAAAACCGAGACAATCTTGGTGGGTGCCAATATAATGTAAGGATATCATGTGCTATGGGTTCAACTTCAGATTGCATTGTCCTCCATAAACCTGGATCATTATCTACAAAGGGTAGCATGCACAGTTTTAATTAGAAACGTACATCCTGACTTCTTTAATTTCTATCTAGGATTTGGTTGACAATAATGTACTATAAGAAATTGGTTTTTAGAAGTGAGCTAACGTCATAGAAATTTGCAGTGTTACAAGGATTTGGTTTGAATTTAACTAAAGCAAATGGATAGTGTTCAATCATAAAGAAATTATCATGTGATAATTTCATTGATTACTTCCCATATATATATATATAGTATACAGATAATTCTTCATTACAATTTAATTGTCTTAAACACTAGAACATATCTATTTTTCTATTTATTAAAACTTTGGATCATTATTTTAGCATACTTCTACACAATAGAGTCCATGTTCAAAGAAACAATTAACGAAGGCAAAACACCCTTTTGTACCCCTAACGTTTGTGGAGATTTTCAGTTATGCCCCTAACGTTTCATTTGTGTCAGTTGTGCCCCCAATGTGAAACGTTAGTTTCAATTATGCCCTCAATTTCACTCATAAAAAAAAACACCATTTTCGCACGATTTGAGCTCAGTTTTGATCAGATTTCATATGGGTTTTAATTTTCAGACATCACAAACTTGATTCCTTGGATCAATTTCAAAGATTAAGCTCAAAATAGCCCCAAATCTGAAGAAAATCGGACCCAATAAACCCTAAAAATGACCAAAACGAAGCATTTTTCTCAAAATTTCCATGTGCAAAATGATCCTTAGGAGCCGAAAATGAGTACCCATAAACTCATTTATCAAAACAAACTGAAATGAACACGGATCTAAACTCAAATGTTCTGAAAAACGGTACACTAACGAAGGTGGGAGCATAATTGAAACTAACGTTTCACATTGGGGGCACAATTGACACAAATGAAACGTTAAGGGCTTAACTGAAAATCACCGCAAACGTTAGGGGCACAAAAGGGTGTTTTAACATTAACGAAAAATCTTAAGAAATTAAATTAGAGAATATTTCATTATATTGTGTCGATTTAGTAGAGATAATAATAACAATTACTGTTGATGATGAAAACCAAAGAACATGGTGAAATTAAATGAATTGAATTGAGTAAAATTTATTAAGACTTTGGATCATTATTTTAGTATACTTTTAGACATCAGAGTCCATGATCAAAGATAAAATTAATGAAACATCTTAAGAAATTAAGTTAGAATATTTCATTGTGTCGATTTATAAGTAGAGATAATAATAACAATTAATTACTCTTGATGATGAAAACCAAAGAACATGATGAAATTAAATGAATTGAATTGAGTACAACTTAGAGAGAGAGAGAGAGAGAGAGAGAGAGAGAGAGAGAGAGAGAGAGAGAGAGAGAGAGAAGTTTTCTTACCAAAGTATTGAGGATTATTTTCAGCATAATCATAATAATGAGAAGATTTCTTAAAGATCTTCTCGAGGAATCCTATGTGTGTGGGTTCACAAATTGGCGGGAATTGAAGTGCATAAACGAGACCAGGGAAGCAAATAACGAAAGTGCGTTTGCCCATTCGAAAAATTGGTATGTCCATCGCTAGAGGCCAGTGGAAGCCATCAAGAGAACAAATAGTCATGGTAATCGCATTAATCATATGTTTGACAACATTGATAGAGAATTGTCGAGGCTCATCTATCTCACATGACCAGAACTGTGGTCTGTTGTATCTACTTTGTGGTTCAAAATTGTAATTGTAGCAGTCTTATAACTAAAAATCAATCTCTGTCATGATTCCTTGAGGGTTCCGTTTGGGGCTTGGTGAGATTGACATGGTTGAGATTCTTGCTAGGGTTGATAGAAATGAAAAAAAGCAAGAAAGAATAAAGTGATTAAACAAAGGATCTATATCTAAAAATTAATGTGTGCAAGAAAAAGATAAGAGTAAGAAGATGAAAAGAAAGAATTAATACATTAATTAAAATAACAGAGACAAAGATAAAGAAGAGAGAGAGAGAGAGGCTTACCAGCCAATTGTGTTGTGATAGACAGAAAGAAGAGAGAAGAGTTGTATAGGAGAGGGAGTGAGTGAAAATTTTAGGAGGGGCAGTGGTTAATTTCTGTCTTGATATTAGTGGCCAAATTCATCGAATAATTGATGTTCCTAGTATCCGAGGCTACTCCTCGACTAATTCGAACTCGACCCGGGTCGCGCACCTAGCTATGGTGGGTGAGTCTCCCACTAAGGGTAACTGCATTCACAAGGACTCGAACACGGGACCTTGCTTAAGCAAAATCAAGTCGCTTACCACTTGGACCAACCACTTATTGGTAACGTTGATACATATCTATAACAATAAATTTTCCTTGTTTTACCCACATCCATAGCGAATAAACTTATTGCAAACTTCTATGGGCTGGAAGGAAGAGGAAGGGTATTAATTATTTTGAAAGAGTAATCAAAATGTTTTAATAAAAAAAAAACTTTTTAATAGATAGAATCGGGCTGAAAGAAGGGAAGAGCGAAGAAAAGTACGTGAGAGATAGAGAGAAAAGCTTGAGAGTAGTGTTGATTCGAAGGGAAGAGTTTATATATAGTTGAACCCTTGCTGGTAAAGGATTTGATCTTACTTATATATGTCATATAAGAGTATACAAACCACATTTGAAAAATTTAAAAAGCATAAGAATAATAACTATGAAAAATAATATATAAGTAAATTTATAAAATTCTTTTCTCCTTATATTAATATTTATATACACGTTTTTTGGACTTATATTTTAATAGTTGTACAATTTTTTTTTTTGGCCAAAATAGTTGTACAATTCAATGGGTTTCTAAATAATAATAAAAAAAACTCAATTTTTTTTGGTAGGAAAAAACTTCAAGTTTTAAGAGAATATAAGAGACAAATTCATTTTTGGTATTTCATTATTCTCATGTTTAATAAATTTAAGATATTTAAAATTAAGATTACAAAGAAAAATACTAGTATCCAGAAAAGTAAAAAACAAATTAAAAAAAGTAAAGTCTTTCCTTCTTTTCTTCTCTTAATTATCAAACATAATTAATACTTATAGATTCGACTCCTTTTATGTATTTCTTTCTATATATCCTCCCTATTTTAAAAGCTTGAACCTTCCTTGCGACAAAGATAATTTTTTTTTTTGGTGCTAAAGCTAAGATAAAGTATTTCAAAATATGAACTATTGACAATTAAAATCTCAATCCTTAATGGTCCCTCGAGGCACATAAACCATGGGCACAACACAAAAGTCGAAATCTTTTCTTCTCTTCTCATCATTTAAGAAGTTTTCTTTTTATCCAAATATTTGAGATGCTATTTCAAATTAACCCCCGGCCTCTTCCACCTTGAAAAGTATGAAAATGGTAAGCTAAAGTATAATATGACTAAAGTATGTTAAATGTAAGTAAAAAGAAAAAAAGGTGAATGAAAGTAATATTGAATCTTCATTGTTCGTAACTCATATTGCATATAATTTAACAAATCTACCCTTAAAAAAAGTATATATATATATATATATACTTTTTATACTATATAGCTATATCTTGTCCATCCATTGTATTAAATGACACCAGAGGAGCTTGCTAATCTACTACTACTTGCATATCATGTTTTGAGAAACATTTTTAGTTACATCATGCTATATACTCATAATAATAATAATAATGATAATAATTTTCATCAAAAATAAAAATAAAAAAAATTAAGAAAATTTAATTTTTATTTATAATTATTTAATTAATGAATAGAATAATTTTTATAATTAAAATTAAATAATTTATTTTCATAATTATTCTTTTTTCCATTACATTGAGCAAACATAAAAATAAAAACGAATAATCATTTATATTATATATTAAATAATAGATTATCCCATTTATTTATTTTTTGAAGTGTTGGGAAGCTATTTTTCAATTTTTTTTATTGCCACTCCAGAGCAAATAGCATGGTGTGAATAAGGAAAGTGTAAAAATAACATATGAAGCTGCCACTCCTATCACCGTTTGATGCAATGAACGGACAAGATGAAGCAACATCAGCAAACTTTAGCCACTAGGAACTTTAACAAATCCAATTTGGTTGTGCTGTGTTTTTTCTGTATATATGCTTAAAACCTGACAAAAAGTTAATGATGAATAAGCGAATAAAGGTATGTTACTCTCTCTATGGCATGTTTTATATGGTACAAAATCCTATAAACAAACAACCTCACAAGCTTCCTTATTCGATCATCAATAACATGATCTCTTGGCATTAGCTTTAACACTCTCACTTTGTGCATCACCTATATATAAACCCCCCTTCATCCTATCCTTGCATAAAAAATCCTTTCTCTCCCTAAAATCTCTCTCTATCTCTTTCTCTCCCACTCTTCTAAGGTATGATCTCTCTTCTCAATTTCATTTTTTTCTTCTATATATACATGCAATAGTGTTGCGCAAAGTTAAGTTGCGTTGTGTTTATTACGATTGCGGATGTTGCAATATAAGTTACAGTTGTTGTGAGTGTTGTCGTTACAGCTGTCAGATGTATATTGTGGCCGCAATTGCGGTTGCATACCACAATTTACAACCCTTAGTCCAATCTTTAGATACAGATCCTTCAATTTTCTACCATTGTTTTAATTGCTTTGATCTTAATTCATTCTTTTTTACTTTCATTTACATTAGATCATCAAAACCCTAACAAGAAGTTGCGCCATGGGATGGATAACAGAAATATTTCACTATACAACAGCTGCAGTCTTACTTTATAACTACAAAGCAGATCCCACAGAGCCAAAGTCTGTGAAAACGTTGGGGGTAGGAGTTTTCATCATTAGAGTCATCACACAAGAAACAATCATCATGACTATTTGCTCTGTTGGTGGTTTCCATTGGCCTATCACAAAGGACATACCCATTGTTCGAATGGGCAAGAACCTATTTGTCATGGGATTTCCTGGCCTCTTATATGCTCTTCAGCTTCCCTCGCATTGTGATCCCTCAATCCTAGTCCTTCTTGAAAGGATTTTCATGAAACATAGTCATTACTTTGATTATGTTGACGCTAATCCTCATGGTTTGAGTAAGTTAATCTCTCCCATTCTCTCTTTATCTTTCTAGGCGCTATATATATCTCACTTACTTGGTTTTACTTGATTCAATTCATTTAAGAATAAACTAACCACTCAGTACTTGAAAGATCATTGATTGAGTTGACAACTCGAATTACTAGAAAATTGAAATATACAATTCAGTCTCTGATAAAATTAAAAATATTTTGATAATGGCTAAAGGTTTCATTTTTTTAAAAAAAAAATTGATATTTTATCGTACATATACCAACAAAGTACAACACAATTTGTAGATAGTTGAGTTTCTGAAACATGATGTCCCATGCATGTTCGAATCAAAATGCACATATGAAAAGAATTTTGTTGATAAAAGTAAAACTGACTTCGATGATCTCTACGCCTTAAGGAGGATTAGTATCTAATAATTATCGGTTGGAGGATACTATCTTGTTTTTGCAAATATATATAAATATGGAAAATAATTAATAGAATGATTAAATGATAATTCAATTATTTCCTTTAACACTACTCACTACCTTAAGTGAAATAATTCAAACAAAACCTTTAATTTGTAATAATAATGCAAATTTCTTTGGTTTTAATTCTATCTCGTTTATCAAGATTAACTTGTCACATGTAAACATATATAGACTAATTAATTAAGAAGTTTGGATGTTAATATTATATACTTGCAGACTACCCTACAAATGACAGTGATCCAGATATATGGAAGATCATAAGGCCCATAGCTGAACCCATTGCTCACAACATCCTCACCATATATGGTCACCAACCAGGCCCATCTCGTTTTTCTGTGTCAAAGAAGCATAACTCATGTTTAATCCGAGCCGTTCGTTTATCTGCCGCCTCAAAAGCCCTAATTCATGCCCTTGTTTCAGGAATCCTTACTCCCAATAAACACATCATCATCACCCAAAACAACAACATTTACGATAGCCCTAATAATACTACTACATCAGTCTATCCCTCTATTTCTGTCTTCACAAGTTTAGTGGACGTTCTTGAAGCTACCTTTTTGGCATATAAAGGTTTGGTTTCTAATGTCTTCAATGCAATTCCTCCTCTTATGAATTATCCTGATGCTGGATTCAAAGTTTGGAGGCTCAACGAAAAAGGACTTGTGACTTTCGTCAAGGGGTTGGATTTGGCTGCGAGTCATGAAATGTTAATGGTTACAGATAGAACTGGTACCTTAGATGATGATACTGATAGTGATGATAGTGATGATGATGATGATGATGAAGAGGATTCAGACCAAGAGGATCCCAAGGGCAAAGGAAAACTAATGTAAAACCTTAATTATGTATGTCGTCATGCATGTATGAGTATGTGTGATTGATTATTCTCCATGTGTTATTGTAGTAATTGTAAGGGGAAAGAGTAGTACCAATGTTGGTGCTCCTAGTTTTTCATCACTTGATTAAGGGATCTGATTTCTAGTGTAACTCAGCTTCCTTCATGGGGATATAATAAATCGATATAAAATTTCAAATAATGTTTGATTTCAAGCTCGTTCTTTTTAGAGAATACCTATTATTTGGTCCTGAATTTATACCAAACTAATCAGTTCTTGAATAATTGAAATGTATGATTTGGTCCGTAAAATATTTCAATTATCAACTATTTGGTCCCTAGTAACGATTTGATTTATGAATTTGAATTAATTTTATACTTTTTGGTCCTTGATTTGTACTAAATTAATACTATTTGGACAAATTAACTTTATACTTTTTGGTTCTTGAATTTATACTATTTGGTCCTTGAACTTATATAATTAATTGTACTGAATTTATACTTTTAATCCCTTAATTTCACCCAAGGACCAAATCATTGACAATTGTAATAATTCAGAGACTAGGTAGTTTATTTTGATTATTTAGAAATTGATTAGTTGACTCAGTATAAATTTAGGGACCAAATAATGAGTTTTCTCTTCTTTTTATCTCATTTGTCTTCTTATTCCTTATTAGTCCCTTGTGAGAGATATCTAGTTAATAATACCAATAAAGAGCTCTACATATGCAATGACCATGCTCATCTTTCTCTTTATTAGTGATTAAAATAGTGACCAACAATAAGAATCTCATCAAAATATATAGCAGGCAACACAAGTTTGAGAGAATAAGTTTTTCTTTCATAAAATGTTTGATGTAGTATTTTTTTTAATATCGTTTTGGAACTTGTAATTAAAAATTCTAACTCTTTCATTTCTCTTGATCGGTTAGACTAATTCATTGTTATTAAATAATTAGATTATTGACAAAAAAATCCGTATCTGTTTAAATTGACCAATATAATGTAAGGTCAATTACTAAACTGTAAACATGTTTATTTTAACTGATGATTTGTTGTTTGTTTGTTTGCTTAAATAAGTATGATTAATATAGATTACTTAAAGGTATATATTAGATAAATCCTTAATATATATTAGATTGCTTACATAATTATATTTGCCGTTTAGTAGTGATAAAATAAACAATGGATTTCTTTATTGGTATATGGAAACTAGTTTTCTTCTTTTGGATACATTATTACAACAATAATAATTAAGAACTTTAACATGAATATCTTATTGGATCTCCAATGTTTGTCGATTGAAACTTTTACGTTTTGATTAAAGAAAAAAAAAATCTTTCAGCCTACAATTTGTTCCACAACTATAAAATTTTGGCAAAAGACCCTTTCGTGCCTCTAACGTTTGCGGTGATTTTCAATTATGTCCTTAACGTTTCATTTGTATCAGTTGTGCCCCCAATGTGAAACGTTAGTTTCAATTATGCCCCCAATTTTGACTCAATGCTAATGTGTCAATTTGTTTTACTTGTGTATCAATTTTTTGTTCTAAATTGAATATGTGGCAAGATGATTGGATAAATAAAACATCCCTGATTTATTTTTTATCCACCATGGCATTTCCTACGTGGTATAAGGCTTGCGAAGATGAAGATGAAGATGTCAAAAAAAAATTTAGGGTAGTAATTTTTTTATTTAGATAATGTAAATCCACGTAGGAAATGCCATGGTGGATAAAAAATAAATCAATGATGTTTTATTTATTCCGCCATCTTGCCACATATTCAATTTAGAACAAAAAATTGACAAGCAAGTAAAATTGGGGGCATAATTGAAATTAATGTTTTACATTGGGGGCACAACTGACACAAATAAAACGTTAGGGGCGTAACTAAAAATTACCGCAAACGTTAGGGGTACGAAAGGGTATTTTGCCTAAATATTTCGTATCTAATATATATATAATAAACAATATGAATATCCATAGGTTTGTTTTTGTTAAGCTAAACCACACATTTAAAAGCTTTTTTAATCCACTCCTTGAAATGAAGCTCCAATGATTTTTTTTCTCATCAATACTTGAGTGTTATTAGGTGTCATTATATTCATATTATACTTAACTTCTAATTAAGATTTTCTTTCTTATTTGCCCACGTCAAATTCAAAGCAAAGAGTAATGATAATGCCCTAATAAAAAAAGTATGTTTTATTTATTTACTAGTATGTGACCCGTGCGTTCGCACGGGTTTCGCACGGGTTTTCTCGTTTTAGTACATATCAACACGCATATATTGATAACATAGATATTAAAATACTTTTCACATAATATTAGTAGCAATACAAAACCAAAGTTTGATAGACAGTATTGTTAATTCATACAGAAATAACTTAGGTTTGCATAAAACTAAAGTTTGGTAGATAGTACCTATGATTAGAAACTAAAAGATGATAAGTATAGCAGTTTTGCATATATTACACATCCAAAAAGCCTGCATCTGCTTCTACCAAAATAAAACATATAATGGTTGTTGATTTATTCTCATTCCCAAGTATCTCTTGCAACTTGTAAATATTTTAAAGAAAATGACAAAAAAAAAACAGAAAGCTGAAATTTCATGAGACCATATGCAGCTAGCTCAAACAATATTAGTGCCAAGAATAAACGCTGAAATTTCAGATTAATAAACAAATCAGTGTAAGTTGATACTACCAACAAACCTTATATAGCCTATTCCCAGAACCAAATGCTTTTTTTTATACTTGATAAATAGCAAGTAGCTAAGTATAAGAGCAAGTAGCAAGTAGCTAAGTATGAGACCCGTGCGTTCGCACGGGATTTTTCCTGACAATTTACATCATTGGAAATCTTTACAACTTAACTTGAAAATCAACACTCATATTCCAGATGACAACACTCAAGCAAAGATATATAAAATGTATTAGACAACTGAATAATAAGAACACTCATATTCAACATCATTGATCTCACCTTAAGGTGAGACCTCTCTTCTACGCTATAAACTTGAACTAAATCATCTTCTCCTACAGTCAAGACATATTTTCCATCCATGCTGTTTAGTAGATTTAACATGAGTAAATATTTTTATCACAAATTGACTAAACTATGAATTGAATGTCCCATTTAATTAGAGAGATTCAATTAAAAAGATCAGAAATGTCTCATAATATTAAAATAGAGGCTATATTTCATCCTTGTCTTGTGGTAGTGCAAGTACTCCTCTAGTACAGCTTCCTTGTGGTGTAGAATAGAGTTAAAATATTTGCAATGACAATTAGTACTTACAGGAAATGGAAGTTAAATGGGATAAAATACTTTTCAATAATAGTGATATTGTTCTTGGAACACACAGCACTAAAATTCATTATTTATTACATTTTAGTATAACACAAAGAATCATGCTACCTGTATTAATTATTTTTTAATTTTAAGCACCCATTGATTGATAATGAATAGGAGACACTGCAGAAACATCGCTATATCCAGATATGAGCAACCATTGAGATTTGAACATGAAGAGATTTCTCTTGCAACTAACCATTGAGATCTTCACCTTAAGCTGAATCTATGTTTATATATATATATCATAGAAAAGAACCTTGCAAACACCAGTACTTCAACTACGTAACGACTAACAACTAAAAAACCCAAAACAATGCACATACACATGTTAATTTAGAGACTAAAAACATCATCATCATCAAATCCAAAAGATTTTTGTAAAAAAAGTAAATCAGGCCAGTTTCATTTTTAGGTTGAGATTTTTGGATCCAAATCTCATAAAAAGTAAATCAGGTCAGTTTCATTTTTTAGGTTTAACTTTGTCATAATAGTCAAGATCAGAAAATGATTAATAAAAATCAGGGACTAAAATTCAAATGTTGTACTTGTGAAACTATGAAGTACCCATATTAATAAAAATCACAGTACTCATATCACAGTACCCATATAACTGTCCCAAACTCACCTAGAAGTGGGTAAGAGGGGAAGGATGAATGATTCATGTGAGACATCAAATTCAAATGTTGTACTTGTGAAACTATGAATGTGGCAATGTAGGATTAGTTCAAGGGCAGTGATGTGTGATGTGTCATTGAGGCATTTGCTTAGGTGTAGATACAATAAACTCTTAAGTTTATTGTATCCTTAGCTGTCACCTTCAATTAGTTTTCATGCATCATAAGTCAAGCAACCCAAGATAAGTCAAACGTGTCTCACCTGTACCAGTGAATGATGCACTTTTAGCTCTTCTACAACGGCCTTCCTCAACTCAGAGATTCCAAGCTTTTCATCATCGTCATTAGCACATTCTTCAGCTAACTCGTACCTATCAATTCAATAAAAATTGAAAAGATAAATTTTAAACAATCATAAACTTTAAAATAGTATATTAATAGTTTTAAAGAAAGGGAAGTAATTGGGAGGCAGATAAAATATATAGACATGTTCATAAAACTCTGCTCTTTTGAGTGTGTAATATATGCAGTCAATTTATCTTAATTCAAATGTATATTTCATAAATATTTGGTTAGGGGACTTGCATAGTTGGGTAGAGGCAGATAAATAAATTTTTACATCATGATGTTGCATTCTACATTTGTCATGCTTCATTATTTATAGCGTCCATGTGATACTCCCTTGCATAAGTGATAAAGGAAATGCCACATTGCACTAATAAGATATTTATTCAGTAAAAACAGATGCTTTAGTATCCTATTTAAGTTGAAAGTGTAAATATATTCAAGGCTCAAGAATATTATTTAGGTAATTCTCCATGTCAAACTAATTAATAAAATAGTACGTTGAGAATTTCAGACTTACTGGACACAATGGACGTAGTGATATTGGCAAACTGTATATGATGATTTCTGTGGTCTCAGTTACTACATGAATATGGCAGTAGTGAATTGAAATGACAAAATAGGATATTTAAATAAGTTTTAATAGACAGTCACTGATATATTGGTCATAAAATTAGTACAAAAGGATCTAGTCCACAGAGTCATTATTGCTTTGCGTTTTTTTTCTTTAGGGGGGGGGGGGGGGGGGG
>QANZ01027585.1:95311-106785 GCA_003254925.1 Chamaecrista fasciculata | reverse complement strand
GGGGGGGTTAGTTACTCCAACATATCATAAAAGAATTGTAATCATGCATCAAGCAAAACTGTGTAAAGAAAAAAATAGTGTTATGAAAAGTTAAAGACAAAAGACAGAGATTGCACTCACTTCTATGCATATGACTGATGTCACCTGAGCACCAATGTTTACAACACATGTTGTTGATAATCCATTTCCAAAAACTGCAGCAAGGCCTTCCTGGCCAACCAATTTCATATGACACCATCAGAAACTACCGACAAACTATGTACTAAAATACAGTTCAAAACCTATCACAAACCACATCCATGTTATTTAAATTCATAAGAATATTGTGTTGGGAAATCACAGAGGGAGCGCAGCGGAAGAAATTAAAAATTTTGGACTAAAACGCAAATAAAACTAAAATGCTAACTCTGTGANTGGATTGACCCCTAATCTCATCCACTTGGATTTGGATTGACCCCTAACCCTCAATCCAAAATTTTCTCATCCTCACAATTTCCAATACCATATCACACTTCCCAATATCATCTCATCTCAATCTCATTTCAATCAAAACACAACCAAACACCTATCATCTCATCTCATCTCATCTCATCTCATTATTTCCTACCATTTCTACCCCTATACAAATCACAAAAATCCATCTACTTTTTTCTACCAACCACAATCATTACAACCCCTTTTATATAATTTCACACTCTATTTAACATCATTCTCAATAAAATCACCCAAACACCAATACATCATCTCATCTCATCCAATTAAAAAATAATCTCATCCAATCCATGTCTCCCAAACAGACCCTAAACAATTAAAACTGTGTCATTTCGTTTTGCCAGGCTGAAGATAACTTTGGCTCAACAACACCACTTCTCAAGGTTGAACTTTCTTCTATATCAATTGATTTTATTCCATTCTTAACTGGACTTGACTCTATAGTGCAATGCACTGCAGTTTTAAAAAAAATATTAATAGGACTCATATTTCATATCTTGTTTGCAAAAATATTATTTGTCTAAAACTCTTGTATTTCATCAAAACCTTGTCTTCTTTGTGTCTTTTGATTTCTTCACCATCTAGATCTACCGAAATATTAGTGCTTCTTCTCAATTTTTTTTTCAATTGTGAACCAGTTCTTTCAGGACCCAATTTTTTTTTTCAATTGTGAACCAGTTCTTTCAGGACCCAACCGTTCTTGCCAATTTTATCGATTCTTGACCGGTTCTCAACCTGAATTGGAAATCTGGTTTTGGCATCATTGACTATCAGATTGCATCGAATTTCATTTAATTTTGGATTAATTCATCTTTATTTTTGGCTCAGTAAAATATGATCCTCATAAATCATGATAGTATACAGGCTTTGCCTAGACCTAGTGCAATTGAAAATGGGAACCGTAGTTTCAGATACAATAAAAGCTGATTATTAGGTACAACAAATACCTCTGACCAAAAAAATAAAGGGTACAACAAATACTAAACAACTTTATGTCATTCCAAACTCAAAAATCAACAAATCAGGTATGGAATCCATAGTTAAAACATTATGAACATTTAACAATTTCATAACTTGTTGGTTATTACATCTCATCAAACATCCTTTATCTGACCACAATCTTCAATTACAACTGGTTCCGATGTCTTCCCACTCTGAGAACCCACCTTTTCCATTGCCTTAACCACACTATAGCCATCAACAACCTTACCAAATACAACATGTTTTCCATCAAGCCATGGTGTACTCTCAGTACATATGAAGAACTGAGAACCATTAGTATTAGGTCCAGCATTCGCCATTGAGAGGATTCCAGGTCCTGTATGCTTCACCTTGAAATTCTCATCAGCAAATTTGGCACCATAAATTGACTCTCCACCAGTTCCATTTCCTCTAGTGAAATCTCCTCCCTGACACATGAAGCCTGGAATAATCCTATGAAATGATGATCCCTTGTAGTGTAAAGGCTTCCCAGATGCTCCAATCCCCTTATCACCACTGCACAGAGCTCGGAAGTTTTCAGCAGTTTTTGGGGTCACATCTGCAAATAGCTCCATCACTACTCTACCAGCCTTCATCCTTCCAATCAGAATATCAAAATAAACCTTCGGATTTGACATCTTTATGACAGTAGGAATCTGAGTCCAGTGAAAATTTCCTGAACAGATGACATAGCAGGACATTAATATAGAAGCATGCATATAAACATCATTCTTATTCTTCCTGGAAAGATGGTAGGAGAGAATAAAAATGTGTTTTTACAAAAATATTTAAGATGTTTGCCACACAATGAATTAGGGGTTTCCCATATATTAAAAACACCAAAAGACAGTGCGGCAACATTAGATGTAGCTTATGGTTATGTTATGTGCTGATGTCAGAACTAATCAACACAGGACCGTTCATAAGCACAATGGAATGTAAATTCAAATTATTATTCATCAATTAAGCACACAAATTACAACTGCTACCACAGAACAACATGCTAGAAACCTAACCCTAAATCAAAAAGTACAGATGAGTCGGAAAATGTTGATCATCCATCATAAAATCCTCATGCATATGGGCTAAAACACGCAAAGAGGATCACATTGAATGGATGACTTACGATTGATATTGCACAAGTTTTGAGCTCACAGGCTTCTAAAGATAAAGCGCCTGCAAGCCTTCGATATGTGCAGTACAGAATCCAACAAAACCCATAACAAAGCCATAGCAATTGATATGAGAAGTTTGAGACAGTGAGTGAGAATACCTTTGCGATTGCGAGAGACGAAGGCTGTATAGAGAAGCTAGAAACTCAAATGGCTTTTTATAGAGAGGGTTTAGGGTTTTAGGAAACTAGGCATTTCATTTCCAGAGAGAAGGACCCAATTTGTTATAGTTGTACCGTTTCAAGGCCCAATTGGCCTTGGATAACATTAGCTACGTCAAAAACATTTATGACAAAAATATGGCAAAGAAAATTATGGATCTGAAAAAAAAAATGCATCAAAATATTTAATTTTCTTGGAAAAACAAAAGTAATTTTCAAATACATAAAGGTTTTTCAGGCCAAAAAAAAAAACACAAATGTTTTTTGTTAAGCTTTTAGGTATGGAAATTTTAACATTTTTTTGTCGTGTATGTTGTTTCTTTTTCTAGGTCAAAGGGTCATTGATCCTAAATGTATGTTCTAATATTTATTTTGGTCTATTATGTTTTAAAATATTCAAATTGGTCCTAAATATTAGCAAAATGTTTCATTTTAATCCTAAATATTGACAAAATGTTTCATTTTGGTCCAAAGTTATTGAATTTGGTCATTTCTCTCGTCTCTCATTTCAAGTTTAAAGGACTTGTTAAGAGGAACCCGTGGCTCTAAATTTGTCGCATTCGAATTTGAAACGAAAGAGATATGATCAACTTTGTTTGTTTGGCCATAGAAGCAACGATCTACTTTTAGGACCAATTTGACCTCGTTGCGGACAACCCCAACTAGATAGAGAAAGTATTCTTCGAAAAAAATACATAGCTCTCAACTCGTCATGTTTGAACTTGAAACAAGTCATATTCAATAGTTTGTGATCAAAATGAATCATTTTGTCAACATTTAGGACCAATTTGAACATTTTGAAATATATTGGACCAAAATAAATATTAGAGTATACATTTAAGACCAAAATAATCCTTTTATGTATGTTTCATTGCAAAGAATATATAAAAGGTCTAATATGACCATCAAAAATGGTAATCAAGATCGAGATCTTAGATCGTCAGATCGTGTAAGATCGAGATCTTGATAAAGTCTACCTTGTCAGATTGCACACAGGATCGGAAATGACTGAGATTGTAGTGGGATTGCGATTTTTCGGGTAGGATCGTAAGATCGCAAGATCCTAGAGATTTTGGTCAGACTTTGAATTTCTTTCTTTTTCTTTGCATTTTCACATTTTTTTTAAGAGAAAACATACTATTTGGTCTCTCAATTTACACCGAGTCAACCAAGCAAACCCTGAATAATCAAAATACACGATTTGATCCTTGAAATTTCAATTATCAACTATTTGGTCCCTAAATTTAAATTAATTTGATACTTTTTGGTCCCTGAATTTATATTTAATTAATATTGTTTGGTCCCTGAATTGTATTAAATTTATACTTTTTGGTTCTTGAATTTGTATTAAATTTATACTTTTTGGTCCTTGAATTTGTATTAAATTTATACTGTTGGGTCCCTGAATTGAGATGGCAGCAACCTTAGACTTGACACTTGAAGTAGAAACTTATAAACGTCAAGAAAAACAAGTCATCCTATATGTTTAGAAGAAAAGAGAGAGATATGTGCACTTTTATTTTGTTGTTAAAAGGAACAGTTAAATTAAATATGTGAACTATTCATGAGAGAGAGAAGATAAATTAGAAATGAAAAATATCACATCAAAATATTCCATCGTCATTTAATAGAAAAATTAACAAAATCTAATGTTAAGACTCGTCGGAAAATTCCAGCTTTAAAGTTTAAGCAATTCCTTTTTGTTTGATCAATAAGCAAAATTCACTATCATTCAACAAAAAAAAGAAAAATTCACCATCACACAAAATTGTATCAACTCTCAATTTGTCTTTTTCTCATATAAAAAATAAACTTGATCAAGAAGTAGATATATTCGTTTCTCTGAGATGTCGAAGATAAATCCTCAATTACTAATAATGACAAAGAAAACAAAGGCAAATACAAGAAATAAAAATATCGGTTTATGACAAAATCTACAGCGAACATTAATCCCCCTTACAGTCAGTTTCCCATATCCATGATTAGCTCAAAAATATGAGCACAAACAGACAGTCTTCAGCTTCAAATAACCAAACTATCAGGAGTAACTGAAGAAAGATCCCTAAAAATCCAAACATTCTGATAGCCTTCAAATAACCCAATTAACAATAGAGGGAAAATATTTCATTCACTACCACCAGCAGGACCTACAAGAACTCCTTGAGCAGAGCCTTCCTTCCTATTACTATCATCTTTCACATCAGCATCGGCTTTCCTGATCCTGATTTTGTATTTAGCCTCGAATTCGGCGATATCCTTTTTCTTCTTTTCCAAGGTCTCATTAAGCCTGGCAATAACTTCTTCAAGCCCCTCTTTATTGCGCAGCACAGCAGGTAGTACCTCCTTGATGGTTCTCTCCACCAGTACCCCTCCAATCATGCAATAGCATCGTCTAGATGGGTCAAGTGGCTGAATGGCATTAATAACCAACGAGTGCTCACTAACTTCCATTTCGAGTTCGGTGATTTTCGAGTAAATTTGATTGAGTTCAGATCTCAGAGCTGCATACATATTTGCAACAACTTGCTCATTTACCGGTTCTTTACCACCTTCAACAGTACTGGCCATGGTTCTATGAAAATAGAGGAACGGAAAATTCCTTAGAGAAAGGAAAAAGGATCTGCAATAAAATAAAACTCAAGTATAATAGGAAACTATCTGATAGATTCTAGCTTTCTTTTTTATTCAACTTCAATGCATTATGTGGCAGTTGGCCACTTCTTGCAATGCAATCCATAACAATAAAAAGTGGAGAGCATGACATAATAACATATAAAAATCCAACAAAGAAACATACTTCTCAAATTGGGATAGGAATTGTTAATTGGATTACTACTACTTGAATTGAGAGCCATAACTTGTATCCTATTGTAAAACTCAGAAACAAACAAAAATAACTCATACATCAGAAAACTAAAAGTTGACAAAAATATTACTATAAATCAAACAAAATTATAGATAACACAGTTCTTGAGAGAGAATTCTAATCGAGATTTTAACTTTTTAAATTCATATTTACAGTAATTTATATGTAATTGACTTTTCAGTTTTTCCATAATCCTATTGCCTCTACAATTCTCTACAAACGCAGGTTTCACAGCCTTATTTCTTTTTTCTTTTCATCCAAGAAACCTGAAGGCTGAATGGGTTGTTAAATCGCCAAAGCCATATAGTTCACAATTTCTGGCATGAATTACACAATTCCAGTCATTGGTGCACCGATTCTGGCCATTTTGCAATTCTTCTCATGATTTGTAATGTTTGGCCGCCAGATCAAAGTGAAGCACAATTTAAATCACAGATTGAGCAATTTCAAATACTATATAACAAAATCAATTCCAACAAGATTAAAAAAATATCACACTATAATTTTAAATTCCATAAGTCAAAGAAAGGTTTATTGATTACAATTTCCAAGTATTCAATCAGTATTATTATGAAACTTGAATTTTCTATTGCCAAGTTTAAGAGTGACCATTTTCATTCCAAATGTTTCACTAAGAATAAAAGCCACCAAAGACAAAATACAATTTTCTCAGAACTCAATTACTAATCACAACAAAATCAGTTCAATGGCAAGTATGCATCCTAAGTCCCTCGTCCAACAGTTCATTACTATATGCCATGATGAATGAAACCCACTATCAAATGAGATTCCCAATTATTGAAACAAAATATGCTTCTAATTAGCAACCAACCAGTATTTAAAGTCTTCCCAGTTAATCTAAACAATTTTTTAATGAAAAATTTAACAGCACAATCTTATATCGACTTACATTGAAATCACACAGATGAGGAAACCCAAATTAGCAGTAAGCATACAAAATAAGATTTTGATTGGTGGAACAGAAATATCCAATCAACTCAAAAGCACCCAATGCAAGAAACCCACCAGTCAAATTATTTCTACAAGATAGAAATTCAAAGAAAACCCTAACGAATTCTCTTAAATGACAATGTAAATTGATGAAAATGTGAGAAAAGAACATTAGGAGCAAGGTTGTCAAAAATAATTTATTAAATCTCTAATTGATCTAGGGAGAATATATATATATATATATATATATATCTTAACTAAAACAACCCAGAAAAACTAGATACTTTTTTAAAATAAAGTTCATCCACTTTCGATTATATTAAAAATAAGAAAAGTTGTCCCCTGCCCAAAAATAGAAAACACCTGTTGGGAGGTGCAAGTGTCTTCAATGCATAAGCTTTCTTCTATGGAATCACAGGTGTGCAAATAAAGAAGCAAAACTGATTCTCATCTTCCAGATTTCTTAATCCAAAGCCAGAAGTTACCACCACGCAATCAGAAAACCAAGCAGACAAAAATAGTGGTGAGCACACAAGGAAGAAAAACTGTGTTTGGCATGGACCTCTCAAATCTGTGGAGATGAAATTTGTTTTTCCTTCTTCTCAATCCCTTGCGAGTGTGTGGGTATAATGCATTGTTCTGATTTGGGTAACTGAGCCAAAGCCAGAATAGAGAGAGAGGATTTGAACAATTAAAAATTCTAGATAGTAATCCTACCTTGTACCTAGATATTTTCAATCCTATATAGCACTGAGATTGCTTTTCTCGGGTGGAATTGTAAGACTGAAGTCCGAACAATCTTACAGTCTAAATGGCGATCTTAACATTTATTAAGATATGAGTAATTATTTGTAAATATGGAATTAAGCCATCAATCATAGCTTAGATTAGTGACAATCTTTACAATTATCTCCCTCATTGATTTAAGCATGCAATTTAGTTTCCTCTATAAACCTTGGTTGTAAGCTTTACCTCCCACTTGTGATTGAATAAGATATCAAAAGTTAATTTCTATTTATTGCCCCCTCTTTCTCCATTTTACCTCAATCTTCTATTGATCTTCGTATCCCTGTTTCTCCTACCTCTTTCCTTTTCTCTTATTATTCCATGTCATAAAGCCACTATCTAAATCAGAAACTTTGAAAATCAAACATCACAAACCAAACTCAAATCAACAGTCAACTGCTATTGAAATCAATTGTGAAGCGTCAACAGAATGCACAAGATCAGCATAAAGAATCAGGGCCAAAATGAAGAAAAGGGACTTTCTACATGTTACCATAGAGTTGAGCACCAACTTACTCATAAGAAAAGGATGGAAAAAAATAAATAAATAAATAAATCTTTTCTACTTTAAAAGAGCAAGTTGTTTATATATTTATTTTCTAAAATTGCCCTTGTGATCTTTCTATTTCTATACTATATATAGTTGAAAAGAAGGACTCAAGGGGGATAAAATTGACACTTGCCTCCATTTAGTTTATGATAACATAACCACTTGGGGTTTTCAAAAAAAAAAAAAACATAACCACTTGGGCAACACAAACCCCTTGGGAAATTATTGCGTCTCTTTCTCTTTAATTGCTCTAAGAATCATGTCATAACATTTGGCACCCATAAGGAGAAGTTACATCGTTTCAATCTTTAGTAACTTCCTCCTTTAAGTTCCAACCAAAAATGACTCCAAGTAAGGCTGACCATATTCACCACTATCATCACCAATGAAATAGATCACTTCATCATCATCAAAATTCATCAGCCTGGATGTGATTACTTCATCTAAATTTCATACGAATCATTCTCTCCAGACATGAAAGAAAGTGTATATGGTGATAGTATTTTAAATTACACGTGTCCCAAAATTTTCTCATCAATTCCATTCCCCTCTAGTATTGAATATCTCCTGAACAGAGAACGACTAAAAGTACACTAATTTATCTATAAGAGATAACAAATTACAATAATTAATTCAATTAGATGCAAAATTCTATCATAAAAGAGACTGACAAACGGATTTGTGGAAACGGGCAGCAAGATGTCAATGTCTTCATTCCAATCACAAGATGATACAACCATTAAGTTAATTATTTATAATTATATATGTGAGTGCAGTTAGTATGAGTGAAGAAAAAGGAACACCACAAAGTGCAGAGGAATTCACAAATACACGAAGACGAAAATTTGAAAAGAAGGAAACAAAACCTGAAAGAAGGAGAGACGACTAGACTAGACACTCCACCTTGGACGAGCAGAAACGACGACGACAAGCGGCGTTTTACGACTTCTCTGGCGGCGTTTTCTGCTTTACACTCGTTGGTCCTCTCACTTGCGGCCTCGTTCGTTACTATCCACGGGGGTTAGGGTTCGGGCAGGAGGAATTGAGGGATTAGAGAATTATGAGTTTGAGTTAGGGTGGATTTTCGAATTTTTTAGTAAAATTAGTAGGCCAAAGTTTAAATTTGGTCTCGTATCTTCTTGGACAATTCTCAATTTGGTCTCATATATTTTTTTTTGTTGCACTTTTAGTCTTATGGGACAAATTGGGACCTTTCGCAAAGAGTGAGATCAAAAGTGTAAAAAAAAAAAAAAATACATAACCAAATTGGAAACTAAGCAAAAGATATGGGAGCAAATTTGCACTTTGTCCAAATTACTATTATACCCTTAATCCTTATAATTAGGGATGGCAATTTGGGCATGTAAAAAATATTCGATATCCGTCAGATACTAGATATCAGATAAGGCATGAGTAGTGAAAAACAAAGTTATCAAATATCGGGTAGATACGGATATTGCTTCAACTATTTAGTATACGTCCAAAATAAACGAATAATTAAGGTACCCAGTATCCGATACTCTATAATATAAATATTTTATTATATTTAAAATTATTTTATTTAAATAAATGAATATTTGGTATCGGATGTATCCAATTTTTAAATTAAAATACCATATCATATATCCATTATTTTCGGGTATTTTAGATATTTCAGATATCGAATTTTATATAGGGTACGGATACTAAATTGTTGAATACATATAGGGGCGTTTGGTACACGGATTATTTTTTCATTACCGGGAATCACATTCCCAAGGATGTGATTTCCAGCATAGTAGAAAAAATCGGATCGGACCACCCGGTTCAACCGGCGAACCGGACACCAATCCGGTCCAGAAAAAATAAAATACCAGCTTGCAGTTGACCCGGTGGTGAACCGGGTCAAACCGGCCGGTTAAACCGGAAACCGGTTGACCCGGAAATATTTGAAAAAATTAAAAGAAAAAAATTAAATATTTGACACTTATTATATGTGATGGACATATGGTTATGTTTAATTTTTACTTTAAATTTAAATTATTGTAATATATCAATATGTATTTGATGAATATGTATATTTGAAAATGTTTTTTTTAAGTAAACCGGCTCAACCGGTTGAACCAGTGACCCAGCGGTTGAACCAGTGAACCAGTGACCCGAGCCTTTCATCGGGTCAATGACCGGTCCGGTTTTTTGCACTATGATTTCCAGGAATAAGATTCCCAGGATTATAAAAATGTCTGTTTGAATGAGTTAAAATAATCTTAGGATTATTTTGTAATATTCGCAGGAATTTTTACAATCTTGTGTTTGGTTCAACTTTAATATTCCTAGGAATGTTTAATACTTTTACAAATATGCCCTTGGCTTTTTATTCTCAACTAATAGTTTATCAAATGTAGAAATTGTTTAAAACAATTTATGAAAAAATACTATATCATAAAGAAATAATTATATCATACCAAAGCAATGAAATATATATATATATCTATATCTATACTATATTATATGGCTCCACCCCTTTATGGTTGGTCAAAAATAGTAAATTAAAAAATTAAAAAAGAAAAAAAATCACCACTCTCTCTCTCCCTACTCACTCCCCCCACTTCTTTAAAAAAATAAATGAATTAAAAAAATGCAAAAAACAATTACAAATTAAAAAATGTCACCACTCACTCTCCCATATGAGGTAATTTCAAATTGGTCCTAAATATTTTATAATTTCTCAAATTGGTCCCAAACTTACTCTTTTATCAATATAAAAATTTAATATACTCTTCAACTTTAAATCAATTCAAACGTTACATGCATATTGGCGTGCCCGTTAGTATATGTAATGCTGAAGATCCATGTATTCTGTCTAAATCAATTAAATTAAAGATTATATTAATCTCCTACCATCTGTTGACACATCATTTGAATGGCAAAATGAAGATAAACAATTTACAAGTCACGCACCTAATTAACTTCAGATTCTCCTCATCAGTCCTCAAAAACTCGATCCATCTTAATTTTTTTTACTCATATATATATAGCAGCTAATTATACTACTTCTAAGACCAAATGTCCTTTCTTGATCTCGTAGAGTTAATAATTATTGATCCTCGGAATGAATTATTTATCCTTAATTTCTAGCTAATATCTAAACGTACTATATATATATATATGCAATAAGCCAATCACACACAGATGTATATGCGTACACTACAAAAAAACCGGTATTTAGCGACGGTTTAGAGTCGGGTTTAGCGACGGTTATGACCGTCGGCAGAGATCTAGCGACGGTTGCTCTAACCGTCGTTAAACACAGCGTCGGGAGCCTTTTAGCGACGGTTTTACCAACCGTAGGGATAACCGTCGCTAGATAAAACCTAGCGACGGTTGTGACCGTCGCTAGACTCAGCCAAATTCGCTCTCCCTAAACTTATTTGGCGACGGTTATAAGCGTCGCTAGATGCCGACGGTTATAAGCGTCGCTAAAGCAAGGTAAATTCCGATCTCCCTACTTGATTTAGCGACGCTTATAACCGTCG
>QANZ01027585.1:48381-95241 GCA_003254925.1 Chamaecrista fasciculata | reverse complement strand
CTCCACTCACTCTCCCATATGAGGTAATTTCAAATTGGTCCTAAATATTTTATTTATTTTAGATGAGTCTTACATATTTGTATAATTTCTCAAATTGGTCCCAAACTTACTCTTTTATCAATATAAAAATTTAATATACTCTTCAACTTTAAATCAATTCAAATGTTACATGTATATTGGCGTGCCCGTTAGGGCACGCCAAGCCCCTAGTATATATATATGTGTATGTAAGCATACGAAAGCAATATTATATACTAGGGGCTTTGCGTGTATATATGTAAAATAAATAAGGGACTAAATTGTTAACTTAGTAAAGAAAGAGAGACCAAATAGTAAATTTTCTCTTATTTTTAATTTCATAGACTATAGTTTTAAACATGGACGACCAGAAAGGGGTGAAGCCATATAATATTAGATATTAGCAAGAAGAGATGAAAAGTGACAACCTGATAAATTTTTTCTGCACTTCAAGGCGGCAGAGAGTTGTAGAAGGACGAAGATGAAAAGTGACAAGGGTTTGTAGAGAAAGAATTAATTAAGAGAAATTAATTAGGGGTAATAAAGTCATTTTAGATGAGAAGAAATAATCCCATATCATGGGATTAGACTAATCCCACCCCATAGGGTGAGATTAAAAAATAGTTATTTTAAGAAATTATGCTATTCTTGGGAATATAATATTCCCAGGACTAATTTTTCAATCCGCATACCTAACGCGAGATTACTCTAGTTCGGAGCTCATAATCCCAAGACTATTTTTTCAATCCGTGTACCAAACGCCTCCATAGGGTACGAGTACTAAATTATCGAATACATATAGAGTACAGATATCAGATAGGATAAACAAATACGAATATGGATAGTAACAAAATGATAGGGTAACCTATCCATTGTTATCCCTACTTACACTTAACGGATTAATTAAATTAAATGGTAATATAACAAAAGAGTGTTAATTGCCCCAAATAAAAAAAAATTAGGGTTCTCTATGTACAATTTTAAAATTTAGGGATATTATGTGCATATATACCTAAAATTTTGACAATGTATGTGCAATTTAGCTTTATCTAATAATCTTTGTTTTTGTAACAAAAAGTTTAGGTGAGTTGGGGCCCTAAGACTCACCAAAGGCCAGAGTAGACCTCTGTGCTCTATGAACGCTTACAAATGTACTTACAGATCGCCTACCAACAAGGCTCTCTCATTGGCACCACTCACAACTTTGTGGGTTATGAATTGACTCTTTACCAATTGGGTCAACCTTTGATGGCATTTAAAAATCTATTTAACTATAAAAGAGTTGGTTGTTTACAATTTTCTTTCTCAAAATTGTCTTTACCATCTTTTTACATCTAAAAAGATTTTATAGTTGAAAAAAGAGTTGGAGGGGGCAAAATTGCTATTCAATTATTGATAATATAAGTAGAAGACATAAATCGAAAACCTAAATCTCTTCGATAATCATCATATTTTCTCCTGAATGCTCCAAATCATAGCATTTGACACCGATTATAAACAAAAACATTAATTCAAAACCTTACTTACATCTTTCAAGTCCCAATAAAAAATAATTGTTGCTATTGAACTTTTATATTATAAAATATTAATGTTTGCATACAATTGAAACAAAAAATTCAAAGCTATAATAGTCTCATTCAATTTCTCATTCGTTTTCATTCTCATTTTGTAATTGTTTCAAATTGACTTAAAACCTTTAAGGTTTATCTTTGTTACTTCATTTATCAAAATTTATTTTGTACTTTTCCATAAGTACAATTAACTTTTTCTTTCTTTGCAATTAACTCCTCTGTAAACTTTTGAATAAAAACGATTTGTATCATTTGATCTTCTTTTTTAATAAGACTCTATTATATCTTTATTTAAATTTTAAGAATTTTTATTATCTGGCTACTATGTTATATTTAATTTCTCTCCCACTTCATTATTGTTAAAGTTGAAGTCTGAGTATACAATTAGTAATTTTAATAATGTGTTTAGTAGATTTTGCCTACAAAAAGTGACCATATTAACTTTGTTTAGTAGTATATAAAGATATTGTGATACTCCCGGGTGAAATACCGGTGCTTACCCTACCTAAACTATACTTCACCAAAGAAAAAAAGATATTGCGATGCTCCGAATATTCCCTTGATTTCTCAAATAAGGTTACACATTGCACCCATAACTTAACTGCTCCTAAAATGATCATCTCTATGTTTAGCATTAGAAATAACTAGTTACTTAAGTCACTTTAAACAACAATGCATGATAGATGGTAAAAGAAGTTCGCATATAATGTATATTTTGACAATTCCAATAGCTTATAAAAATAAGCATCTTCTGGGTAAACTGAGAAGCAGTTCCATTTGCAGTCTACAAATAAGCATCTTGAGCATAGATTAACAGCAAAAAAACATGCAGGACAGGGGATGAAGAAAGGAATAGAATATCAAGATAATGAGGATGAACTCAAATAAGTTTAATGCCATAATGAAAAATTGATATCAAGCTAAAAAGTAATCATTACAACTGAAGAATGAACTTAACGCAAAAAATTATTTCTAAACCTAACCATGAGCCACTTCAAATTCAAAACAGATATTCATCCCTTTCTGAAAAAACAAAACATCGACCTCAGCAGAATCATAGACAAAATAAAGACCTAGCTACGGATTCAATGTCGGTTTCCTCGGACTAAGTTCGTCGGTAAGGCAGAGCAAACCACAAAAGAAAACAATACATTTGTATCACATTGGAGGCCTACCAGAACCAAGTAGCTGACCAATTAGGTTTGTCACCTAACAACCAAAAAAATAATAATAAGGCGTCATAAACAGCATATATTTCAGGGGAAGCACACATTTAAACAAATATAAAATGAAATAAAACGAAATTAATTCAAACAAGATGAGCAATTCCTAAGTTTTCATAAGCAGAAAACATCTTACATGCCAGTATTTTGAAACACAACGATCAATGCAACTATTTTCACCCATATTTAGCTCAGACTCCTTGTACCTGAAAAGATGAAGAGGCAAACAAGTATTGGAATAATCACATTTAAACTTTACAATTTATACAAATAATCCATCAGCAATAACTACTTTTATTTATTCATTTAAAAAAGAAAGAACACGACCTCTGAAATAATTGGAGGACTTCATAGGACAAAAAAGTGACCTTTCACCAGAGTTTATCCACTTTAAAGAAAGGCAGTAACAAGAAAATCCCATACCTTTTGTCAATACATTTGTCGAAACAAGTGTGAGTCAGCCTGAATACGAAATGAAAGGGGTTAACCATAATACACAATAGGCCATCTGATGCAAACAAATAAAACCCGTGAAAGAGCTTGCCATGATTAAGTCATGAAAAAGAATCCACACTCATTCATCAGTTAGCTGAGAACTTTCTTTCATTCTTCTGAATATTAGTTCATCAGCTACGTCGACATGAGGCAGAAACTTGATGGTGAAAGAGGAGTTACATTAGTAAAATTGGACTGATTTGTTCTCGAGTACTTCAAAGTTCAAAATAATTTGAATTATCTTAGAAAAAGTGCAAGAGAAGCATCTGAAAGACATAATTTTGAAGAGCAATAAACATACTTGTTGAATAACTCAACCCTATACTCCATCTCCTTTTCAGCCATTCCAAATATCTGTAACATCAACACATTCGTTCACGTTATTCAAATACATTCAAAAGGAGACAAAGAAAGATCAAATTACACAACAATTCAAACTTCAAAAGATATTGAGACGTAGCACACTATAAAATTAAAAACATCTCCAAGATTTGCAACCTTAGAGACAGATGAATACAGAGAACACAACATCAATTTCCAAGGTAAATTCCCTATAAGGTAGAAATATGCTCATTGAAATACATACTTTAATACTTTATTCAATCATGATAGCAAAAAATGCTCAGAAAGCAAAGGGGTAAAAAGATAAAGCACAGAATTTCCTTTCTCACTGTCCAATATAGAGAAACCATAAAAGTACCTGCCTGTTCTTTATCCAAAGCAGAGGGCGCATTGTTATTGGCAGCCATGGCACCCTAGTAAATGACAATAACAAACAGTTGGAACAAATTTGATGGATTTTTATGAAAATATTTTTTTTTTTATTTTTCTCAGTGGGATAACAAAATATGTTTATAGGTATAATTTTATTAGTAGCTTATCTGCATTGGTTAGACTTGATCACCACAATAACACACATTATCACACACTATAATTAGTAAATTACAATATCCATGAATCTGAGAGAGTTCACTTATTACCATTTCCAAGTATTGAATCAAGTATGTGCTGCAGCTTATATTATCTATTAGTAAGTTTATAGATTGGACATTAGCATTTCAAAATCCAAATATTAATAAACTATCCATTAAGAAAAGAAGCTCCAAAAGACAATGTACAATTTTTTACAGAACTCAATTACTATCACCAAAATAATAACTAAGTCCCACGTCCATGGTCTCATTCCATATTCCATATGCTGGCCTTATGAATGAAACCTGCTCTTAAATGAGAATTAACATACCATAATATGCTTCTAATTTAGCAACCAAACGGCAGCTAAAGTGATCCCAATTTGACAATACAATCTCTAAAAACAAATTTCCCTGATTAATCTCCTTCATAAAGCTGTTATCTAAATCAGAAACTTTGAACTTGAAACACCACCAAAATCAAACCGACAGCCAATAGCTACTGAAAATCAGTTGATAAGTGTACCAACATATTGCACATGAAGTCAGAGACTGAGCAAGAGTTGTTGATCAGTCACATAATAAATAACTGAGGTAGAAGAACAAACTGCTGCATCTAAAAACTGAAGACATCCCACATTCCCACCTATATTTTTCAGCTAGTTGATGGACATACAAGCAAAAAGATGCTGAGTATCAAGTAACTCAAAAACAGACCTGCATAAGGCATCATGACAAAGAAAAGACAGAAAAGAAAAAGCCATCGATGGCAATTCAATAACGCATAAGAAAAAGGGAGAATAGAAAACAAAGCAAGTTCAAAATACATCACTAATCCAATCAAATCCTGGATACTACAAAAATATGCATTGAAAGCTAATACTTAATCTTCGTCCCATTTTATCAGCGGCAAAAAGGACAATTATTGCTAATCAGCAGTATAAGGAACACCATCAAACTTTCAAGGTAACCCATTATCACACACCAATACATATTATCAACAGACCGCGACCATTCCAAAAGTTAAAAAAAAAAATTGAGAATAACCCATTTTGGTATTCAATCCGTAGAATGACCTTCAAAAGCTAGAAGCCTAGAAGGAAGAACAAGATCATACCTTCTGAGGAATAGGGCTATACGAGGGGTGTGAAGAATAAGTACAGACAGCGAACCCACGCAAACTGCGAGCACAATTACGATTGGCTCACCGGTGTACCTTATTACCTGATGATCCGAGCTGAACCCTCAATCAGCTTCACGATTGATCAGAAAAAGGGAAATGTACGAGTATGAGACCGCTTGAAGGAGCGAAGCTGAAATTTTCGTAAGCCGCCAAATATTTTAGATGGAAAATAATGTGAGCATAAGATCACTGGTATGGACAAACTAAGGTAAGCTATAGGGACGGTTTGGATTTAATGTAAGGTAGACAATGTTGATCCCACGGTAGAGATTGATGGAACAAATTTTTGCTTCAAAATATTTGATAAGAAGGCCAAAGTTTCAGATTGGTCTATTCCGTATGAGGTAGATTTTAAATTTGCCCCTTATTTTTCATTTGTTTCAGATTAGTCCTACATATTTTCATGATATTTTAAATTGGTCCTAGAAATACTTAATATGGTCATATCTCTCTTGTTTCAAACTTCAATGTGATAAATTCATCGTTACAAATTTCTTTTGATGAGTACTTTGGGACCATCAACAAAATGAGAACAAATCGAGTCCCCGAAAGTGGGTAACTCGTTTTATGGTCAAACAAGTGAAATTGATCATATCTCTCTCGTTTGAAGTCCTAATGCGACTAATTTGAAGTTATGTCCTAAATCTTGAAGAATTCTTTCTCTGCCTGATTAAGATCGCTAGCAAATGAGATTAAAGTGATTCTTGAAAGTATTTCTGGGACCACTTTAAAATATCATGGAAACATTAGGATCAATCTAAAACAAATAAAAATAAGGGACCAATTTAAAGTTTACCACAATTTGGTCCTTTGTGTATGGGATAGATTTGAAATTATTAATATTTTATTTTTTATTTGTTTTATTTGTTTTTTCATATTAATCTTATATATTTTTATAATGTTTCAAATTAATGACAAAAATAAAAAATCTTTTTCAAATTCGTGCATTCTGAGTTCGAAGGAGAGATTTGACCAATTATTGGACCTATTTATAAAAGTAGGCAACAGCCATTTTTGTGCTTCTAACGTTTATGGTGATTTTCAGTTATGTCTCTAACGTTTTATTTGTGTAGGTTGTGCCCTCAATATGAAACGTTAGTTTCAATTATGCCCCCACCTTCGTTAGTGTACCGTTTTTTAGAACTTTTGAGCTTCGATTCGTGTTCATTTCAAATTTTTTTTTTATAAATGAATTTATGGGTACTCATTTTCGGCTCCTAAGGATCATTTTGCATATGGAAATTTTGAGAAAGATGCTTCATTTTGCTGCATTTCATTTTGGTCCTTTTTTGGAGTTCATCAGGTCTGATTTTCTTCGGATTTGGGGCTATTTTGAGCTTAATCTTTGAAATTGATTCAAGAAATCAAGTTTGTGATGTCCAAAAATTAAAAACCATATGAAATCGGATCAAAACCGAGCTCAAATCGTGCAAAAATGGTATTTTTTTGTGGATGATTGAGATTGAATTTGGGGGCATAATTGAAACTAACGTTTCATATTGGGGGCACAACTGACACAAATGAAACGTTAGGGGTATAACTGAAAATCACGGCAGCCGTTAGGGAGAGGAAATGGCTTTTTACAAAAGTAGCATAAATTCTTGTCCGAAACTGAATGTTACCCGGCCCATACCCGAGTTTTTCACAACTTTCGTCTTCCTCGGTCTCAAGCTCGTCGTAGCATAATCAGTATATCACTCACTCGCAAAACTCGAATCAGCTTCGACTCTTCAATCTTCATACTCTTCGACTCGCAAAACTTAAAAATAAGGGACCAATTTAAAGTTTACCACAATTTGGTCATTCACACGAGTGCGTGATTCGTTAATGGTCGAGCTTCCCTCCATCTTCGAAAGACGGCGATGAGGCCAATGCCTCAACGTCTCCCTTTAGAATGTACAATTCGAAGCAAGCCGTGGCTTTTCTCATAGGTTGTGTGAAAAAGTCTGTGCAAACTCACGCACGCTTTCTCCCTAACCATAGCGGTTTCTCCTCAACGCCACTCAGTGAATGTCGACCTTGGCTTTCGTCTATATGTAATGGTGGTTTCCTCATCGCCAAACGTCGGCTTTCTGGGTACGCCTTGGAGCAGTTCTCCGATGATGAGTATGAGTGTGACTTTGAGAATCAACAGGTTTGGTTTTGTCTCTCACTGTGTTTTTTTTTTCTCTCTCTCTTTTAGAATAAATTTTATTGAGTATCGCAGGGAAGGGATTGGTGTTTTGTATTTTGATGTGGGTGTTGTGTTGTTGTTTATTGTTTATGATAGTGTATTCTCTGAAGTGAACAGAAGATTGATTTTTAAAATCATCTTGGTTGTTAAACAAGTTATGGATGTATTATCTGTACTACAAAATAAAGTCTGCAGAGTGGAGATGGTTAAGTTAAGAATACTTCTTTTTGCCACTCAGTAGCTTGTGACAACCATAATAGCCTTGTCTTCTATTCGGAATTCCCATGGTGTTAAGAAAAAATGTAATGGTTGTAGGCATCATCTACGGTGGCCAATGTTGACGAGTGGAAATGGAAACTCAGCATGCTGTTACGCTGTGAGAAGGACCAGGAGATTGTATCTAGAGACAGAAAAGATAGGAGAGACTATGAGCAGATATCTAATCTTGCCAAAAGATTGGGACTTTACAGGTAAGCAATCATGTTTAAACTTTGATTGAGCGCTAATAATTACTTTACACATTTAAGAGAGAAGTTTTTTCCATTGTTTTGGGTCATTGATTTGTATGTCCTTAAACACACTGTATGCAGTGAATTGTATGGAAAAGTTGTCGTTGCTAGCAAAGTGCCTCTTCCTAACTACAGACCAGATTTGGATGATAAACGTCCTCAGAGAGAGGTAATAACTTGAGGCGGCATCAGTGAGGTCTGTGCTGATATCAATCTAGATTCTAGAAAACTAAACTTTTTTCCATTGCTTTGCAAACAGGTGGTTCTTCCTCTAAGCTTGCAACGGAGGGTTGAAGGTTTGCTTCAGGAATACCTTGATAGACTTCAGTTAAATTCTGGATGCAGATATGTGGATGATGCAAGTCAGTCTAAGGATGCAGATATGGATGATATTGTTGATTCTTTTGTGGATGGATCTGTTATGGAAAAGGTTCTCCTGAAGAGAAGTTTGAGGATGCGTAATATGCAAAGATCTTGGCAGGTGTTGTTTGATTAATTTATTCATTGTTGAAAATCTCATTTGATGTTATGTGTGAATTAGTTTGCGACAATCAAGAAATTTTAGTTTCTACCCTCGTTCTTGTACGTTTGGTTCTCTTGTTCTTGTATGATTGATGGTTTTCTTTTCCTTTCTGCCTTGATTTCTGAGGTTATTACAGTAAGGCACAGTTAAAATAGCCATTGTCTGTTTTACAGCATGCCCATATTTGTTGATTTTCTTTTTCATTGTGTATTGGGAAATGTACTATAACCCTTATGATGGTCATAAATTATGTTATAGATAGAATTCATATCTTTAGTACTTATTACTGACTATTAGAGAATGCTATTGGAGAAACTCTAATTATTGCTAATTAGGTTGAGGACCCCACATTGCATTCTATAACTTACTGAGTCGTATATAATTTGGGCATTGGAAGTTGCAAATATTAGGTAGATTAGGTAGATGATTTACTGCTTTTCTTATTTGTTAGTAATAATTCTGTAAAAATGTGGCAATAGGATTGCTTAAAAGGTCTTGAACACAAGATGCATGCATGATATTAAACATCCTAAAAGCAGGCAAGGAGACAAAACTAGTGATGTAGACATGCACCCTAGAGAGTTTGAATATATGACAAAACTTTGTATCTCAGGCAACTCTCATTCTAGGTATTTTAACAGTCTTGACTTGTTTTCTCTCTGCTTCATCTACACCTTGTGGGTTTTTCTTACTATACCATGAGTGAATTGATATTTAAAAATTAAAATAATTCCAGAAAATTATTTCAATAGCTGGAAGCTGCCCTTGACAATCTGTCATAAAGTAAAAAGTACTTGAAACAATTTGCACATGATTTAAAATTTAAAATAATTCCAGAAAATTATTTCGATAGCTGGAAGCTGCCCTTAACAATCTGTCATAAAGTAAAAAGTACTTGAAACAATTTGCACATGTTCTTGCCAAAATATAAAATATTTTGTACTGTTTATAGGAATCACCTGAAGGCAAGAAGATGTTGGAATTCCGTAAGTCTCTCCCAGCATTCATGGAGAAGGAAGGCCTACTTCAAGCTATAGCACGCAATCAGGTATGACTATGGAACTTGAAGCCTATTTTTCTTGCAAGTACTACTGTATTAGTGTTTTATTTAGATATCTTCTATGTTGGCAGCTGTTTTTATTAATTTGGATATTAGAAAGTGCACATGTATAGTGTCTGTTGGGATTTATTTACTGATACATATATTTATGCGGTTATTTAATATTCTAATCCATACAGTAAAAAATGGCTTATCTTAAGATGATAGCTATTTTGCTAAAGGAAAAAACTTAGGTATAGTTCTTATATCTTTGCTATTAAGAAAGAGTCTAATCACATTATGATAAATGGAATTTTCTTAAAACTCAGCACCATGTGATTAAGTTGTTTTTTTGTATTGAAGAATCTTATAGAAGGCATATATCTAACAATATCAAATCCTTGTCCCTTTCTGAATTATATTTATGAAGTGGTTGTTACTATGATACTTGACTTATACCCCTTTTCTGATATCATAAGGACTTACTTTGTTAAATGTAATAAACAAACAAGAATGGAATACCATGGTGAGACTTGTTAGAATAGTACTAGTTTATCTCCTTTTTTTACTGGGTAGGAGTTTACCTTCTTTCTTTAGTTACACTGTTGAAATCCTACATAGTTTGTATTACAAGCTAAGCAACTGTAGCTCCATTATGATTGAATTTAACACAAGCATTCCTTTTTCAAAACTCAATAAATTAAAGGTAGACTACCATACCAATTACGGCTCCTGATTAGATCAGTATCTGCCAGAATAACTAGGAACCCCTGCAATAAAAAAAATAAACTAAACTGAGCTGAACTGATATAAGTCTAGTATCATGTTAATAATGCCTATTGGAAATTGCATTGAAACACCATATCAAAATAGCCC
This sequence comes from Chamaecrista fasciculata, assembly GCA_003254925.1. Classification (NCBI taxonomy): domain Eukaryota; kingdom Viridiplantae; phylum Streptophyta; class Magnoliopsida; order Fabales; family Fabaceae; genus Chamaecrista; species Chamaecrista fasciculata. Next base: position 84,720 of record QANZ01027585.1, on the reverse strand, counting down.
GTCTTTTAAGTTGTGTTTGGCTATCCAAGCTCTGATTTCTTGGCCCTCTAATGTCATGCTTAAAAGTTCTTTAAATTTCAACTTTCAATTATTTTGTTCTCTTATTTTTCTTGAACGTTTATTTGTTTCAAATTATTTGACGCTATGTATATTGCACTAATCTGCAACGATAAGATGCCTTTTCTTAGCAACATAGTCGCTGTTGAATGGTTTCCTAGAATTTTAATAACTTTAAGACTTACCTTCACTTAATGAAATGTTAACTTCCCTAAATCAGATCTTGCTTGTGATCTTTGGGTCTATAATGCTATTTTTGTACGTGGCTTACCTATAGAAATGAGCTGATAGTCATAGATTCCATTGGAATTATGCATGTTAGCAAATTAATGCCTTATCTAGATGATTTATTATCATGATAGGTGATAGTAATATCTGGAGAGACTGGCTGTGGTAAAACCACACAAATTCCTCAATATGTATTAGAGTCAGAGATAGAGTCTGGTCGTGGAGCCTTTTGCAACATTATTTGCACGCAGCCTCGAAGGATATCTGCCATGGCTGTGGCTGAAAGAGTATCAGCAGAAAGGGGAGAGCCTCTTGGTGAAACAGTAAGCCCCGTTCTCTTGGAAAAGCATATCATTGTATCAAAAAGATAAATATAAGTACTAAGATTCATAAAGAAATAAAAACAATTTCAGTATTTTTGCTTTTGAAAAGTAGATTAAAATTGGGAACTTCTATTTTCTTGCTGTTATACCCTAACAGTGGTTTTTTGATAGGTTGGTTTCAAAGTTCGATTAGAAGGAATGAAGGGAAAAAATACCCATCTGCTATTTTGTACTAGTGGTATATTACTTCGACGGTTGCTGAGTGATCGAAATCTGGATGGTATAACCCATGTTTTTGTTGATGAAATTCATGAGCGAGGCATGAATGAAGGTAATCTTGTAAATATCAGTTGAATGACTTCTAGTTGTTATAGAAGTAACTAAATAGACTTATGCATTTCTCTGCTTAATTTTTTTTTTCTCAGACTTCTTGCTGATTGTGTTAAAGGATCTTCTTCCACGACGTCGGGACTTAAGATTGGTTTTAATGAGTGCCACCTTGAATGCTGAACTGTTTTCAAATTATTTTGGAGGTGCACCGACATTTCATATTCCAGTAAGCCCATCCTTTAGTTTAGTTGAGCATTTTACGTATGCAATTATTTGAACTTTCAATTATGATGGATGTGTCAACTGTGTGGCTTGTCGAGTGTGTACTTGCAATTGTATGTTTGCTTAGTTGAATGTGCTGCATATGTGTGTGTATGTGTATTTATATTCATATTTATATATGAATATTTTTTAAGATAATACATACATATATATATATATAATTATTTGTTTAATTAGGTAAAGTTTGATAGGATCTTACTATCCTCAATCTGTTTTTTGTTATTGATGCTTTTTATGTCCCTTCCCATCTTTAGCATGATCTCAATTTTGATAACTTTGGGCAGATGGGCCCCAAGACACATGGCTATAGAACAAAAATAAGTTATGTTGGAAGAAAAGACTTTTTTTTTTTTTGGTGAAGAAAGAAAAGACTGTTTATTTGTAACTACCAACTACAGGAATAGTCTTTCCACAATCCAAAGGTCCCAAAATACTTCTCTCATTCAATGAAATGGTAGTGGAGAACTCTCAAAATTCTGGAAGAGCTTCTCTTTCTATAATTAGATTTTCACAATTAAATAACCACTTTCTTTGTTAGTATTGTTTTTTTGCATGCTATCAATTGTCCCTTTACTGGTTATTACCAAATGTTTCATTTACACTCAAATGTTTTTATACTCTTTTCTTTTTTAATTAAAGAATAATTCATTGAAGAGAAGAGAAAAATTAACAAAAATTTACAGATAAGTGTTTTACCTATGTGGCTGAACCTATTCCTGAATTTGCTTTACCTATATTTCAAATTTTTATTCCTCAAAGATAAGTGTTTTAAGTACATTTGTTTGTTTCCCAGGGTTTCACTTATCCTGTGAGAGCTCACTTTTTAGAAGATGTTTTGGAAATGACTGGATATAAGTTGAGTACTTTCAACCAAATTGACGATTATGGTCAAGATAAAATGTGGAAAACACAAAGGCAACTAGCACCGAGGAAAAAGAAGAATCAGATCACTGCTCTTGTTGAGGTGTGAACTTACCTTAAATGCTTGGTTCTTATTCAGATGTGTAATTTTAAATGGTTTTCATATGGTTCTCTTTCTTTCCCCATCTGTGTCTGTAGATGTTTGTTTATTTTATTTGCCCGTAAGTGCATGGAAACAACTATTTTATGTTGAAAATGCTGCAGAAACTAGGGTCTTTCCTTGAGGTGTGAACTTACCACAAGGTATACTTTCCTTGAAGGATTTTCCGTTCATTATATATTTATTGTATGGCCAGATGTTAGTTTTTACATAAATACTGCATGGATGTTATACCTTGCGGCATGTCATGTTAGTCCTTGTTTTGTCTTTTTCAATGTATGTCTACTATCTTGTTACTATCTTGTCTATGCCTCCTATCATATCTCTAAAACTAGATGTATTGTCTATGCTATGTTTGCCTTAGAAACAAGAACTTAATTGACATCATGTTTGATGTGCTTGAAAAATTATATTTCTTACCTTCAAATTGTTTCACAGGATGCTCTTTCTAAATCGAACTTTGAAAGTTATAGCTCAAGGACACGTGATTCACTAGCATCTTGGGCTCCTGATTGCATGGGATTTAATCTCATTGAAGCTGTCTTGTGCCATATATGTCGGAAAGAAAGACCAGGTGCCGTTTTAGTATTTATGACTGGATGGGAAGACATAAGCTGTTTGAGGGACCAGCTTAAAGCGCATCCTCTCCTGGGAGATCCTAATAGGGTTCTGCTTCTAACATGTCATGGATCAATGGCAACTTCTGAACAGAGACTTATATTTGACCAACCGCAACCAAATGTAAGGAAAGTAGTTCTTGCAACAAATATGGCAGAGGCAAGTATTACTATCAATGATGTAGTGTATGTAGTTGATTGTGGAAAAGCAAAAGAGACCACATATGATGCTTTGAATAATACACCATGCCTACTACCTTCTTGGATATCACAAGCATCTGCTCGTCAAAGAAGGGGTAGGGCAGGTCGTGTACAGCCAGGAGAATGTTACCACCTTTACCCGAAATGTGTTTTTGAAGCTTTTTCTGAATATCAACTACCTGAACTACTGAGAACGCCCTTGAATTCCCTTTGCTTGCAAATAAAAAGTTTGCAGGTTGAGAGCATAGGAGAGTTCTTATCAGCAGCACTGCAGGCTCCAAAGCCCCGAGCTGTACAAAATGCTATTGATTTTCTCAAGATGATTGGAGCATTAGACGAGAAGGAATGTCTTACCAATCTCGGGAAGTTTCTCTCAATGCTTCCAGTGGATCCTAAGCTGGGGAAAATGTTAATTATGGGGGCTATATTTCGATGCTTTGATCCTATTCTAACAATAGTTGCTGGTCTGAGTGTCCGGGATCCTTTCCTTTTGCCTCAAGATAAGAAGGATGTAAGTCATCTTAGCACCTTTTAGCTATTCTGGATGTATGAATTTAGCTATCTACCATGGTAGTGAATATAAACTTGTGCTTGTCACTGCATATGATGTCTTAGAGAGATGCTCTAAATGTGATTTAATTAAATTAGTAGAATGGCAAATCTAATCTTCAATATGCTGGATAGCACCATAGTTGTATTGTTATTTTGTATCTATGAAATAGTATTGATGTGATGTGAAGTTAGTCAGCATCAAAGATGAAACAAGGTCATCTTATCCATCTATTGGTTTCTCTTCAGTTAGATAAAACCTTCATTTGATAATATAATAAACAGTTTTTTGTCCCATGAAAATGGGGGTTAGGTGACATTGTTATTTGTTTAAATTTAAGTTTTTTCTAGTGTCATGCATCTCTTTTAGGAGGCTTTCCCCTTTCATGTAATTCTCTTACAGATGTTGAGCCCAATATGTACTTTCATATTTCAACATGTAATTATGTTTATGAGTTGTTGGGTTTTCCTATACCAAAGTGGGTCAGGTTTGAACTCCCTCCTTTATATGACCAGCCCTCATATTGATTGCTTTTAAAATTCCTTTTAGCCTAAAATCATTGTGCTTCCATATGATGGTGGGCTATTGGAGTCTATTTAGCTCCTGATGTCCTGAATCATGTAGCTCCTTTTTCATGTTTTGTATTGCACTGTTGCTTGGATCAAGCACTGATGCAGCATAGGTTTACAATGTTAGAGCAACCTAAGAGCTTTGGCATGTCTATTTCAGTTAGCAGGGACAGCAAAGTCTAGATTTTCTGCCAAAGATTACAGTGATCATATGGCCCTTGTACGTGCATATGAAGGATGGAAGGATGCAGAAAGAGAAGGATCTGCTTATGAATACTGCTGGAGAAATTTCCTCTCTGCCCAAACTCTTCAGGCTATCCACTCTCTTCGAAAGCAGTTTAGCTTCATCTTAAGAGATGCCAGTTTGGTAGATGCAGATGCAAGCATTAACAACAAATTGAGTCAAAACCAATCGCTTGTTCGTGCTGTCATTTGTTCTGGCCTCTATCCTGGCATAGCATCAGTGGTGGTGAGTTATCCTTGGAAATGTGTTTCAACCATTATCATACTTTTATTATCAGTTTAATTTCCCTTTATTAACTTTTTTAATTACTTTATATACAGCACAGGGAGACATCCATGTCATTTAAAACAATCGACGATGGTCAGGTTTTATTGTATGCAGTAAGTATCAAACAAATGTTTATTTATCTTATCAGTTTCTTCATTGGTTGGAGTTAATTTGAATTAATGTTATATTTTTATCCAATGTTAGTAGCCCTCTAGCGAAGTGCGCCATATTTCTGAATCTAAACTTTCCATGTGAGATATGCTTAAATTGGTCTGAAAGAAATCAAAGTATCATTGTGAGATAATAGTTTAATTCTTTATTTAGTCTTGACATTTAAAACTGCTTACTCTTGAAGTTGTGAATAATGAGTTGAAATGTATTTTTTTCCAATTCATTCTTGATCTTTATGGAGTTTATTTTAGTTATATTTTTAATGTTATTGTATTACTTTATGTTGAGGCTGAAAGTGATCATCATAGTAAATATCTTGTGCTTTAATGAAAGAATCTAACATAAGGCAATCAAAGACAAGATGAAAGTATTTTGTGATAAAACCATAGAAACCTACTGAAAAGTTGAACCTCCATTATCAAGCCGCTATTTAGAATTTCTTTTCACTGCTTAAATTTATCTTTTAGACCCTACCCTGCTTCTATCATATTCATTTTCTAGGTATTTATTGGTATTGTTTATTTTGGTCAGAATTCAGTGAATGCACGTTACCAGACCATTTCTTACCCATGGCTGGTTTTTGGTGAGAAAGTAAAGGTCAATGCTGTTTTCATACGTGATTCCACTGGTGTATCTGATTCAATACTCATCCTTTTTGGTGGTGCTCTGATCAATGGGACACAGGTAATATTCTAGACTGAAATTCTAGTCGGTACATCTATAGTCTCCAACAGAAAATAGCACTCGATGGATTTCAACACATGAACTTACCATTTCTTTTATGGTGGATTCAGGCTGGACATCTGAAAATGTTAGATGGTTATATTGACTTTTTCATGGATCCCAGTTTAGCAGAGTGTTATATGAAGCTTAAGGAAGAGCTTGATAAGCTTATCCAAAGGAAGGTTAGCAGATATTGGTTTCCTTGTATTTTAGTTCCGTTTCAATTATGACATTGCTGCTTTAACTTTTTTTTAGTAATTTCTCCCTTGCATATTTAACATACAAGTAAGTTTCAACCTTGCCTAATCAAATTTGTCAATTTATAATTTAGAGGGTCTAATATGGTAAGGACCATTTCATCTCAAAACATTATTAATCTTTAAAATAAAACTCATGGATAGTTTTATCATATCATAACCATTTGTTTGCAACTGGGAGATAAACCATACTGATAAAGAGTTTGAAACAATGCAGCTGAAAGATCCCAGCATTGACATTCTCAAGGAAGGGAAGTACTTAATCCATGCTGTACAGGAACTAGTCTCTGGGGATCAATGTGAAGGAAGATTTGTATTTGGGCGTGAAACAAGGAAGCCGAAGGCATCAAATGATGAGAGTAAATTCACAAAGGATGGGACAAACCCTAAGAGCTTGCTACAAACACTGTTGATGCGAGCAGGGCACTCCCCGCCAAAATACAAAACAAAACACCTCAAAACAAATGAGTTTAGGGCATTGGTGGAATTCAAAGGAATGCAATTTGTTGGCAAACCCAAGAGGAACAAGCAGCTTGCAGAGAGAGATGCTGCTATAGAAGCATTGGCTTGGTTGACTCACACCTCTGACAATAATCAAGGTGAAGATGATGGCTCCCCTCCTGATGTCACAGATAACATGCTGAAACTGCTTGGGAAACGGAGAAAATCTAAGGGTCGTCCAGGTTGACTGAACGCTCACAGATCTTAGACTTAGTACACAAAGTTTAGCCTCATTTTTGAAGTATCCATCGGTGCTTCATAGATGGCTTCTACGGCAAGTTTGTCCTATCCTTCTTGTCTTTACTGTATCAGTTATCCTGTAGTTACACCTTACATATTGGAGTTTGCTACAAACAAAGGATAGTTCTCACAGAAAAGAATGGAGGATCAAAGAAAAAGTATAGCTAAGCATTATCTTGTATAGTGATGCCTAATTTAACTTTTTGAAACTAAAATTTCCCTCCAATTCCCATATTCTCCATTTCTCCCATTTTTCGGAGGGCTTGGATTAGTTGAGGAAATATACAGTTTAAGCTGTAAATAGAGACAGTCATTTGCTCGTTAAGTGCTCTTAACTGATAAGTCGATGGGGGTTCATATAGAGTGGTTGTACAAAGCAAGAATTTTTTTTGTCATTCTATAATTTATTAGTGATACACACAAGTTATCAATTGTTTACTGGATGACTTGACCTATAATTTCTTATATCTTCGTCTGATAATAATTATTCGAAATTATAATTGTTACATAGCTATGTGATCTGTATTTCTTTGCCTTAACTGATTCTAAATCCTCAATGTTTTGTGCACTGTTTTTCTGACCTTGAGTAATTGATTATTGGCTTATTTCTTATGATATGAACCATCCAGAATGCTACAGGGGTATTATTCTGATTTCAAATAAGGCTACTTTAGGGGGAGCTAAAGTTCTTCTCATTGTTTGAGATCTATGTTTTTATTCTGAGATGAATATAACGTATTCTTTTAATGGTCATATACAAATCTGGAGACTGGAGACATGATCCAACAGTGAAAAATTAGACCTATTAAGAAGTCTTAACCACAATATATTTAGGGCCTGTTTGGCAACAAGACATCCCAATCTCATCCCATTTCAATCCTAATCTCAACCTAAAATTAGATGAACAGTCCAGTTTGGGTGTTTGTGTGGCACATAATCTCATCTCAATCTCATCCTAATCCTCATCTCATCCAAATCATCATCCCATTTATCATACATTTACTAATCTATCCCTATTTATATACTTATATTTACCTATATTATATTAAAAAAATCAGAACACGGTTGGGCAAAAACGGCATTTCATATATTAGAGTGGCATTTATGTAATTTCCTCCTCTCCAAAGCGTTTGGTTACGAGCATCGTCCAGATCTCCAGTCCAAAGCCAGTTGCCGCACACACACATCGCGAGTTTAGGATTCCTTCTTCATATTAATCTCGAGTTTAATTCGCTCGCTGTGAAACCATTTCTTCCTTCTCGAGTTTCTTGTATGTAGCAGTGTGTGTGAGCAGTTTCTCAAAATTTGATTTTTGGGGATCTGGTTTCGCTTTTAGGGTTTCAAGCCTTTGACTTGACTTTCCCTTCCTCTCAATTTCATGAAATCCTCTTGCAAGTCATCAGTTCCGGATCATTTCGCTGCAATCTCGCAGCTTTCCTCTAGCTCTTGAACTTTGGGGGGTTTTTTTGTAATTCATTGGGTGGTTGGAATTTTTTTTAGTCCTGTTGGTTTGTAATGAAGAAGTTTCCATGTGTTTTTTATTTTTCTGGTTCGAATCATGGGTATAAAAAAAATTGCAATGTTGATTTGTTGGGAAAATACAAAGTTATGGACCAAATTGTATATTTAAAATAATTTCCATATTACTTGCATTCTAGTCCCCAAGTTATCATATACACATATCAGGGATCGTTTCATTGGACCTATACAAATTTATAGACCAAATTGTATTCATTGGATCAATACAAAGTTATGGACCAAATTGTACGTTTACAATAATTTTCCTGTTATTTGCATTCTGGTCCCCAAAATATTATTTGTTTATTTTTTTGTTGTTAAATTTCATAAATAGGCCCCATTATTCATGGCTGGGATTTTCTACGAGCCTTGAGTTATCATTTACACATGTTAGGAATTGATCCATAGGCCTGCTATAAATTTATGGACCAAATTGCAATATAAAAAGAATTTTAATGTTATTTTCATTTTGACGGTACAAGCTTTGTTCGAGCCCTGAGTACAGATATTAGGGACCGATTCTTGGAACAGATACAATGTTATGGACCAAATTTTATGTTTACAATACTTTTCATGTTATTTGCATTCTAGTCCCCAAAATATTACTTATTATTTTCTTTATATTCAAATTCATAAATGTGCCCCATTATTCTCTACGAGCTTTGAATTATCACTCACACATGATAGGGATTGATTAATTGGCCGGATACAAATTTATGGACCAAATTGCATTCTCAAAAGAATTTTAATATTATTTTCATTTTGCCCCATAATCTCATCCAATAGGATGGACCAAAATCCATCATCCTATAGGATTGAGATATCACGCTTTCCAAGAGCATCTCATCCAAATATCATCCCAGTCAAACCCTAGTCAAACTCCACCCAAACACCTATATATCATCTCAATCTCAATCTCAATCTCAACATCATTATTTCATATACCATTTCTACCCCTATACAAAATAAATAAATCCAACAACCTATTTCACCTAACCACAATCATTACATACCCTTTTATATAATTTCACACCCTATTATACATTATTTTCTCTCAAACCATCCAAACACCAATACATAATCTCATCTCATCCTAATTTCAACATCATCTCATCTCATCTCATAAGTTGAGATTGAGATTGAGATTGGATTGCACTTTTGCTCCCAAACAGCCCCAATATTTCTGATAGATATCCTGCCCCTGCTCCAGATAATCTCCTTCCTGATTCCTGCAAGGATAACTCCAATGGGGGTTTTAGTCCCCAGAAGAGCCTCCGATGGCTAAGTCAGAATCCCGGCAGAGTAACAGTAATATCTTAATCTCATCAACTTACCTTTCACTTTGCGGGTCTCCTATTTATAATAGGGAAAAGGGGAATTGCCCTGCCTAGGCCTGCGACCTAGTCCATTATCCTCCTAGGTTTGTTACGTAGGCCTGGGACTGTCAGCTCGTGTGTCTCCACTATGTTTGTGGTCCCCCTTTCCCAGGGCTGCTCAGGTCATCTGCTCCTCCGATCGGTCTTCCTGGTATCCGAGCGATGGATCGCTTGGTCCTTAGCCTGTAGGACCTTTGGGCCTTGCTTTATTAAGGCCTATTGGGCCTTGCTTTATTAAGGCCTATTGGGCCTTGCTATACTCTGTGACCCTTTGGACCTTACTTTACCAAGGTCCATTGGGTCCTACTCTATCAATTTCGTCATCAAAACATGGACTAAACCACTTCCGGCAAAATTTCTCCTCTTCAAATTCACATTCTAAATTCAACATTAAGATGTAAATATTATCTATGTCAATAAAGAGGATCATTCAACTCATTCAACCATTTAAAACTTGAAGCTTCAGTTAGAATTATTAAGATAATTGAAAATTTAAATGAAATATATAGTAATACAAGGAAAAGTTAATAGTTATTTATCATTTTACTCATTCTTTTATTACATTATGTGGTATAATTTTAAATTTTTAAATTTTATATTATATACTTATATTTTTTATATTATATATCAAATGATATTGAATATATTTTTATTAAAAAAGTAAAAAAAAATTATAACAAATCCATTGAGCTAACAAAATCTTAGTTCATCTTAAAAACATGTCAACCCATCTTAGCTATTAAAATAACAAGCCAAAGTGAGCTTGGATTGGATCGGGTCGAGCCATAATGTTTTGACACTTCTAACAATCATCAAGAAAGTAAAGGAATGAAGTAAAGGTATGGGTTAGGAGGAGTTGTAGGACATAACATGATTCACATCTTTATCATGACCTTAAGATATATTTTCATGACAATGGTTTCATTGTTGTCAATCTTAAATTATCTTCCAATAGTTCATGTTTAGCAATTACAAATTTGTATAGGAGAGTGTAAGAGCAAATTCTTAATGCCAGGTTTGTAAACGTTGCCTTACAGGCAAAACAATCATGAAATCATTTGGCTATGAAGTCATATACATGTTTTCATTAAATTAGTCCACTTGATCAGTCGAACATGTGTGGTTTGACTAATATGAGCGCAAGAAAAGTAGCCTCAAAATGACTTAGAATTAGTCTATAATTCATTGGATAAAATTAACTAAATTGTAGTAATTTGTAGACGAAATTATAAATTAATATTAATTTTAGAGATAAAAAAATACTTTTATTTTTGGGTAAATTACATAAAAAGGTCATGTGGTTTGACCCATTTTCAAATAGGGTCCCTGTGGTTTAAAAAATTGTCAGATAGGGTTCCTGTGGTTTCTTCCGTTAACAAAAAAGGTCCTGAGGTATATTTTCGTCCAAAATTTGACGGAAGTTTTGGTTAAAATACTATTTTAAGATCCTAACTATTAATTTTTATGCGTTTGACTCCCTTTTTGTATGAGAGGACTTTGACGCAAAAAAAAAAGGAAAGTTTCGTGATAATAAATGACATTTCACCCTTCAGTTTTTCTCTCTCTCCCCTCTCTCACTAGAAATACATACTATGCGCTTTGTTCCTGAACAAGTTTAGCTAAAATGGAACTAAAGTTGAGAGAAATCAAAATATATAAATTGTATTATTCAATGATAAATGATGATGATACAAAACTGTGTACATGAGAGCTCTTTATATAGAGCATGATGTATACACACTAAAGGCCAACTAACTCATGTGTTCGCACTATAACTGCATCTCTTATCTAATTAATCTGAATTTGTAATCTGCTGCATCACACAAGTTGATGGACTTCTACACTATCTCCTACATCCCCCGCAAGTTGGAATTAGTGATCTTCTCTAATTCCAACTTGGATACAACAGAAAAGGAAAGAAAATACAAGATTACAATGAAAAACCGGTCAAAAAACCAGAGGAAAAAAAAAACTTCCAAGAACATATCAATCTTCCAAGATATCCATTCAATTCTACCTCCATTTTCTTCTCCTCCAAAATAACAAGTAATTATGCGAAAGCAAAACAAAATACAAAGGGCTCCCTGTTGTTTCGCGACATATGAGACCAAGTAATTTATTTATTTTTTTCAAAGATATAAGATCAATTCTGCAACTTGATCAAAATATATGGGACCGAAAATAATATGAGACTAAATTGAAACTTTTCACATAAATATAAGACCAAAAGTACAACAAAAATAACATAGGACCAAATTGAGAAATCAGTAAAAGATATTGTGGAATGAAAACGCATTAAGCCATGCCGTTTGTGGTGTGGTTCTATCTCTCGCTTCCGAATGCTCCTCCGTTATCGCTTCTCTCTTCCTCTCAATCCTTCCTTCAAACGCTTTCTTTCTTTCTCCAATCATCATTTCTCTCCATCATCATCATCATCTTCATCTTCTTCTTCTTCAGATTTGTCTTCTTTCGATTTTCGCGGTATCGCTCAGTCTGTATTGTCAAACTCTTCCTTTTCTAACAATCGAATCAGCGACTTCGCTCACGCTTCTCTAAAACACCTTCTCCTGGAGCTGTCTGATACAATCCCCGATTTCACTCGTCGCTTCTGGAGGGTTTCTGTGTTGGAACCCCAAAATGTACACGAAATGTTACAGCGTTTTCAATCTGAGTCCGTCGTCCAAGTCGAAGATGGACTTCGGATTCACAAGATCAGATGCTTGTGGGAAATCTTCAGACGGACTTACGCACATAATCATTTTCTCAAGCATCTTTCTCAATCCTATGAAGTCATGGTTTCCATGCTTGTGCAAGTCGAGTTACTTAGAGAAGCTGACCACCTGCTCTCTACGCTGGAGGCTTCTGGAGTTTCATTGGATTGTCATGATGTTTACAGTAATTTAGTTCAAGGGTATGTTGCTATCAAAGAATTAGATAGAGCCATTTGGGTATACAATTTTATGAGGGACCGATTTATGATTCTATCAAGGACAGGCTATTGTGCTCTTCTTGATGTTTTGTTGCAAACCAAGAGAATGCAACTTGCATATCGAATTTCTATTGATTTTGTGGATTTGGGTCTACCGTTGAGTGGTGCTGAGATGAATACATTGGAAGATGTCATGAGACTACTTTGCTGCAATGGGAATATTCTCGAAGCTCGACTTCTGGTAAAAAAGGTCTTACCTTATAACTCTGAGGTTAGTAGCATAGTTCTTGATGAAATTGCTATTGGCTATTGTGAGAAGAAGGACTTTGACGATTTTGTTAGTTTCTTTGTTGAAGTAAAGCGTTCCCCAACTATAATGGCTGCCAATAGAGTCATAAATTCTATATGCATGAGCTCTGGCGTAGAAAGGGCAGGAATGTTTATGCAAGAACTGCAAAATATAGGTTTCACTCCTGATGAAGTAACCTATGGGATTTTAATTGGTTGGAATTGTCATGAAGGGAAGTTGAAAAATGCTTTGGCTTATCTTTCAGTCATGCTGTCTGAAAGCTTTTCGCCGCCTATATATACTTATAATGCTCTTATAAGTGGGTTGTTTAAGGTAGGTATGTTAAAGCATGCCCGTGACATTCTTGATGAGATGATTGAGAGGGGAACAATTCCTGATATATCAACTTTTAAAGTTCTTCTAGCAGGGTATTGTAAGGCTAGACAATTTGATGATGTGAAAATATTGGTCCGTGAGATGGAGAGCCGTGGCTTAATTAAAGTTTCTTTGATGGAGGATCCACTTTCTAAGGCATTCGTTATTTTGGGGCTGAATCCATTGACTGTGAAGTTGAAACGAGATAATCATGTGGGACTTTCAAAAACAGAGTTCTTTGATAATATTGGAAATGGACTTTATTTAGATACAGACCTTGATGAGTACGAGAACCACATTAACAAGGTTCTTAAAGATTCCACTATACCTAATTTCAAGTCATGGTTCAGGAAGGAATGCATCAAGAATAACTTAAAAAGTGCACTGATTTTGGTGAAAGAAATGCTTAGGTGGGGCCAAGAATTGCTGTTGCCTGACTTTTCAGATTTCGTGAGACGACTTTGTTCATCTTCGTCACAGATCAACTCAGTGAAGAACCTTTTGGAGAGAATGCCAGGCATGATCCATAAACTTGACCATGAAACGCTCAATTTGGTTGTTCAGGCATACAGCAGGAAGGGCTTATTGTACAATGCAAAATCAATATTGGAGGTGATGCTTCATAGTCAATTTCATGTCAAGAGTGAGACATACACTGCCCTATTAATGAGCTTATGTAAGAAAGGAAATATGAGGGACTTTCATGATTACTGGCATGTTGCTTGCAGAGATAACTGGTTACCAGGTCTGGAAGATTGTAAAAATCTTCTCATTTGTATCTGCCATAAAAAAATGCTAGGCGAAGCATTGCAGTTTCTTGAATACATGCTGTTATCTTACCCTTATCAAAGGTCAGATGTATGTTTTATGTTCCTTGAAGTTGTTTCTGCTAAAGGTTTTGCAGGCATTGCGCTTGTGTTTTTAGAACAGCTGCAGCATTGTTTGATCTTGGATCATGATGGTTATAATAATCTTATAAGGGGTTTGTGTAATGAGGGAAGGTTTTTGGCAGCCTTTACAATGTTAAATGATATGTTGGAAAAAAGTCTGATGCCGCCTCTGGATGTCTCTGTCTTGTTAATAAATCAGCTGTGCAAGGCTGGTATATATGACAAAGCTGTTGCATTAAAAGATATTATATTGAAAGAGCAGCCAGAGTCTTCTTCTTTGGCTCACTGTGCACTGATGTGTGGGTTTTGTAATACAGGGAACACTGAAGAATCAGACACACTGTTTCGGGATATGTTGCCCAAAGGGCTAATTCTGGATGCTGATGTGTGCAATAAACTAATTCAAGGGCATTGCCGAACCAATGACTTGAGGAAAGTTTTGGAGTTACTTGGGGTTGCAATAAGAAAAAAATTGGAACTTTCCCTCTCAAGTTATCGGCATTTGGTGCGAATGATGAGTAAGATGGGTAGAGTCTTTTGTGCTCTAAACTTGAAGAATCTTATGCTTGTACAGAGGACATTTGATGGTCTTGTAATATATAACATTCTTATATTCTATCTTTTGCAAGCTGGAAACAGTTTACTGGTTAATAAGATACTAGATGAAATGAAAGAGAAGAAAGTAGCACTCGATGAAGTTACTTATAATTTTCTAGTCTATGGATTCTTGCAATGTAATGATTTGTGTAGATCCATGCATTTTTTGAGGATTATGATTGCTAAGGACCATAGACCAAGCAACCGTAGCTGGAGAACGGTGATAAGCCGGTTGTGTTATGTTAGGGAACTACCAGAAGCCCTGGATTTGTGTCGAGAAATGGAATTAAGAGGATGGACTCATGATTCATTCATTCAAAATACAATAACTGAAGGCCTTCTTTCTTGTGGTAAGATACAAGAAGCTGAAAATTTTGTGGACAGGATGGGAGAGAAATCTTTAACCTCTGATAACATCAATTATGATTATCTGGTTAAGCGATTTTGCTACCACGGAATATTGGACAAGGCAGTTCATCTCATGAACATAATGCTGAAGAAACACAACGTTCCTAATTCCACCAGTTATGATTCTGTGATTTATGGATTCTGTGCCGAAAAGAAATTGGACATAGCTTTGGATTTTTATTCCGAGATGTCAGTTTGGCATCTCAAACCGAAAATTGACACATTGGAAATGCTTGTCCATAGCTTCTGCCATGATGGGAGGACGGAACAAGCTGAGCAGTTCCTAGCAGACATAACTCATTTTGGTGAAACTCCAACAAGAAATATGTATCACTCTGTGATAAACAGTTATCGCACGGAAAGGAATCTTCAGAAGGCATCGGTACTGATGCAAGCTATGCAGCAAAATGGCTATGATCCTGACTTTGAGACTCACTGGTCTCTGATAAGCAACTTGAGCAGTGACAAAGCAAAGGACAGTGATAATAGCAGCAAGGGATTTCTGTCGAGACTTCTTTCGATAAGTGGATTTGCTCAAAAGAAATGATTCAAATCCTGGGCTTGAGGTAGTGATCTCTGCTTAAATGTACTTTTCAATATATTTTAGCTACACCGCTGTGTGGGAGTAGGATGCAGTTCTGAAAATAGTGAGACTTGACTATACTTTTCCTACTAATATTCCATTTCGGTCTTATAAATTGACTTTCAAAGATGTCTTGTTTGTATAACTATGTTAAATAAAGAAACATCTGAGGGATTGAACTGAAGGAAAAGTAATTTTTAAGGGTCAAAAGGGTATTAGTGATGGGAAACCTTGGAAGACTTATTCTAGGAAAAAGAAGAGAATTATTACTTAGATTTTGTCATTTGACTTATTAGTATTTTGTTGTTGGAAGTTGTTAGCTTTTATTATTTTGGGAACTAGCTTGCTTTTATTATTGTTTTGAGAATTGTTATGTGGTTTTATTATCTTTGACTGAGCTGCACTTATATATGTAGCTCCCCTTTATTTTGGATTTAGACTTGATGATTATAGAATATTATTCAGATTTGCTCTCACATCTCCCTCCCTTTCTTTCTCGCCCTCCATTCTTTCTCCCTCATATTCTTGCATTCTTCTAAGTTCTACATCAATTTGTTTATTGTTATTATTATTTTTTTCAAGATGTATATTTTCATTTTAATTGCTCCAATTGGACATCTCGGTAGTGGGTATCCATTGTTTCTTTTTGTAGTCGGGTTTTTATTGGACCTTTCTTTTGACTCACCAAAATTATAATTGCAGATTATAAGTGATTATTATCTCAGTTTTAATAGAAGTAGTAGTACACGCAGAGAAAGTTATTTGATAACTAATTGGTGAAATGCAAAATTGTATAAATTGATATTCTATTATATTTTTGGGTAAATTAAAAGTAGGTGATCAATAAAAGTGCACCCACTCTCAATCTGACTATGATAATTGTGGAAGTAAAAATAGAAAAAGAAATCCAGGTGGCGAAAGAGAGCAATTTGTAATTGATCCAGAAGATACAGTGTACCGTTATTTGTGCCCTGTCCGAAAGATTGGCAGTGTTATTGGTAGAGGAGGTGATATTGTTAAGCAACTTAGGATAGCACTAAATCAAAGATTAGGATTGGTGAGACAGTTCCCAGATGTGATGACCATGTTATATAACAATCTATAGTCCCAGTGATGAGACAAATCCTTTTGAGGATAGTTGTAATTATGTGTCACCAGCTCAGGATGCTCTGTTTAGAGTGCATGACAGAGTGGTTGCTGATGAGTTGCATCGTGAGCTGACGGAGGTCACCAAGTGACTGCTAAGTTACTTGTACCATCTGATCAGATAGGCTGTGATTGGAAAAGGTGGGCAGATTGTTCAGAACATACGGTAGTGACACTGGGCCCAGATTCGAATTCTAAAGGATGAACTTGTGCATGTAAATTGGATTGGATTTTCTTGCTGGCACTTGCAAATTTATAGAATGAAGTTGTCCAATAAGTTGCTAAAATTATATAAATTTCTGTAAACATACAAAATTGTCTCCTCAATTTAAACTTATTGAAAGCTTTGTATCATTTTCACTTTTGCTCATCCAATAGTTTTAGTTTTACTGCTGCTGATCCAAGGAGAGATGTTTGGTTACTTGGTTTATCATGGTTTACACTAGAATTATTTAGTTAAAGTAATTCTACCATTCCAATCAATGAAGTCTTCTTTTTCTTTTTTTATTCTTAAAGGATATTCTTGATTCTATGTGGTGCACTTTTATCGATCACCTACTTCTTTGTTGATATTGATTTCTGCCAGCTTTTACATGGCTATTAATTTGTGTGCTGTGGGTGGGTGACTTTGTTATACCTGTGTTTTTCACATTTGATGCATTATTTTGCTCCTGTTTTGTTGTGTTGCACATGGCAATAGTTTTTCTTACTTCATTGGTTCTGGAACTCCAGATATCTGGGGATGCTCAAATAGTGAAGAAGGCCCTATATCAGATTGCATCTCAACTTCATGATAACCCATCAAGGTCTCAGAATTTACTAGCATCTGAAGTTCCTGGTGTATATCCTACAAGCAGTTCTCTGGTTGGTCCAGCTGCAGGAGCTCCAGTTGTGGGAATTGCTCCTCTGGTGGGTCATTATGGTGGCTATAAAGGTGATAGTGGAGACTGGCCACGATCCTTGTATTCTGCTCCAAGGGATGACACATCATCAAAGGAATTTTCTGTTCGTTTGGTTTGTCCTACTGGAAACATTGGAGGTGTGATAGGCAAGGGTGGCATGATTATTAATCAAATTAGGCAGGATTCTGGAGCGACAATCAAAGTTGATAGTTCGGCAACAGAAGCTGATGATTGCTTGATAACTATTTCAACTAAGGAGGTGAAATATTACCAACTGATCTCTGCTGGACATTTTTCTAATTATCATGGTCACGTAGTGTAGATGAATGACTTTTTTGCTTTAGTTCTGATAGCTTTATATTTTGTTCATACAGTATTTTGAAGATGCATTTTCTCCAACAATCGAAGCATCTCTGCGTTTGCAACTCCGGTGCAGTGAGAAATTTGAAAGAGATTCGGGAATAATCTCATTCACAACAATGAAGTTACTTATAATTTTCTAGTCTATGGATTCTGGCAATGTAATGATTTGTGTAGATCCATGCATTTTTTGAGGATTATGATTGCAAAGGACCACAGACCAAGCAACCGCAGCTTGAGAACGGTGATAAGCCGGCTGTGTAATGTTAGGGAACTACCAAAAGCCCTGGATTTGAGTTGAGAAATGGAATTAAGAGGATGGACTCATGATTCAGTCATTCAAAATACAATAACTGAAGGCCTTCTTTCTTGTGGTAAGATACAAGAAGCCGAAAATTTTGTGGACAGGATGAGAGAGAAATCTTTAACCCCTGATAACATCAATTATGATTATCTGGTTAAGCGATTTTGCTGTCACGGAAGATTGGAAAAGGCAGTTCATCTCATGAACAAAAGGCAGTTTACTGCTTGTCCATAGCTTCTGCCAAGATGGGAGGACGAAACAAGCTGAGCAGTTCCTAGCAGACATGACTCTTTTTGGTGAAACTCCAACAAGAAATATGTATCACTCTGATAAACAGTTATCGCGCGGAAAGGAATCTTCAGAAGGCATCGGAACTGATGCAAGCTATGCAGCAAAATGGCTATGATCCTGACTTCAAGACTCACTAGTCTCTGATAAGCAACTTGAGCAGTGACAAAGCAAAGGACAGCGATAATAGCAGCAAGGGATTTCTGTCGAGACTTCTTTCGATAAGTGGCTTTGCTCAAAAGAAATGATTCAAATCCTGGGCTTGAGGTAGTGATCTCTGCTTGATTGTAGTTTTCAATATATTTTAGCTACACTGCTGTGAGTGTAGGATGTAGTTCTGAAGATAGCCAGACTTGACTATACTTTTCCTACTAAAGTTCCATTTTGGTCTTATAAGCTATAAATTGACTGTCAAAGATGTCTTGTTTATATGACTGGTAAATAAAGAAACATCTGAGGGATTGAATTGAAAGTAAAGTCATTTTTAAGGGTCAAAAGAGTATTAGTTTATTGTTATTATTATTTGTTTCAAGAAGTATATTTTCTTTTTAGTTGCTTCAATTGGACATCTGGGTAGTGGGTATCCGTTGTTTCTTTCAGTAGTCGAGTTTTTATAGGTTTTTTTAATCCCTTTGACTCAAAAATCATAATTGTAGATTATAAGTGATTATTGTCACATTTTTAATAGTAGTACATGCAGAGAAAGTTATTTGAAAAGTAATTGGTGAAATGCAAAATTGTATAAATTGATATTCTATTATACTTTTTAGAACCTAATAGAAAACACCACAGATAATTTTACCTGGTATTCAATATTTATTTTGTTTAATTGGAAAAATAAGTATATTGATATCCTTAAAAATAAGGAGAATTAAGACAAATTCCCAAGTCCCTACTCGTTTGACCTATATTGGTCTAAAACTACAAGTTTTAAAACATGAATTAACTTTATAGTACATCAATATTTTAAATTGATTCGTATAATTGAAGCTTTTGATTTTGGCATATCCGCCTCTAGATTTTCAATTTTGATCAGATTTTAATCCATGCAAAGTCCTCTCATATATTTAGTACTAGAGGCTGGTTAGAGCACGCAAATATGCAAGTAAAATTTAAAATAATTTAAAATTAAGAATTATATAAAATTTTATAAATAATATAAAAATTATATAAAAAATTAAAGATAATCATTTTTAAATAATTGTAAATGATAAGAAAATATAAATATTTTAAAAAATTCTTATAATAAAGTTCTAAATATTTTTAAATTACAACAATTAAAAATTCGAGAAATATGAAAATTGCACAAAATTATCATTCAAATTTGAAAAAAGATTTACCCTCAACAATTACGGTGGGCCATGCCAATTTCTGTGATCTCAATCCCTCTGTGGACCCGCTGAAACTTTTACACATTTAGACTTGGTTTTCTACCTACTCACATATAGAGGCCCAATTGCTTGACAACATCACCACATGGGATAGGGCCCCACTCATTAAACTCTTGCCTGGTTGCTTATACAAATGGGCCACAAGCCATTTACCTCCCCATGTGGACCTAGGCGTTTTAATCAGCCTTAATGTACAGAATGACTTCAAATGGGATTTCTTTCACATTAACCTTGGCCGCACGTACCACCTCTTATGGGCTTCGAAGAAATTAGCTTTCATCCCAAGTCAAGATGGACCCTTTCTGATCTCTCCTTTAAATTGGTTCTTTGCCAATAGATGGGCTGGGTTCTTGTTGAGGAAGCTTACTCTCACCAACTCAGTCTTCTTATTGCCTAAGATACGTTGGGTCTTTATAGAGGCCAACCTCAGACGCAAGCTTCTCAAACGAAAAAGGGAGGAATTCATCTCTTATGCAAAACAGAGGATGACGAAAAGGTGCAAAATCACAGACCCTTATGTTCCTTTTTTCTCATGGGGACAAGGCATATAGGGAGATGCACTGCGCATTGTGAGCACTGATAGAAGACTCACATCACCGCCGCGCTCCGCTTCTTCTTGTCGCATTAGAGTCTTCAACCTGCCGCGACCTGCACTTGCGGTTCTAATTTCTTCTGATGACTACATGCTGCTGGATGGGTTTGGGGAGGCTGTCCCAAATCAGCCCTCGAGGGCGCCATGAGGCTACTTTCGTGGAATTATCGGGGCGTCAACTCGGCCTCGACAAAAAGAAGGATGCAACACCTGTTCAAGAAACACAATCCAAATGTTGCATTTTTCTATGAAACAATCTGTAAGACTGAAATTTGTGGTTCCAAACTTAGTTCTTTTGGCTTGAACAATCATGTGGGTTTTGATGTAATGGGGGCACAAGGGGGGTTTAGTTTTGGCTTGGTCCTCAGACATTAACTGTATTGTTCTTGATGTTGCTGAAAATTGGATTCATGTTGCTTGTTACGATTGTGATGGCTCTTTTTTCTGGCTCACTTGCATATACGACTCGCCAAAATTAGCACAACGGCATGTGTTGTGGAACTTTATTAAATCAACACACCATAACTGTAATGCTCCATGGTTGCTTATCAGCGATTTTAATCAGATTCTTAACAACTCTGAAAAATTAAGCAAAAATGTTAGCGTCCCAGGAGCTGCAGATTTTTACCAAATATTGAATGAGTGCAATCTAATTGACCTTAGGCCATCTGGAAATTGGTTCACATGGAATAATGGTAGGGAAGGAATTGAGGCCGTATGGGAAAGATTAGACAGAGCCCTGGTAAACGACACTTGGCTAAATAAATTTCCTGCAACATGGGTTGACAGTTTGAACATCTAGGCGTCGGATCATAGCCCAGTGGTGCTGATGACAGAGAAATTGATTCCGTTCAGACACAGGCCTAAGAGGCTTGAATTGATGTGGTTACAGGAAGAGGAATGTCACAGAATAGTTCGACAGACTTGGTCTGATTCAATCACGGGTTCTGCCGCTTTCTCTTTGGCCATGGAGTCTGATTTGGTCCTCAAAAAGCTACTCCAGTGGAATAAGACCAACTTTGGCAACGTCCAAACGAGAATCCAAAGTCTAGATAACGAGCTCTCTAATCTCCAACAACGAATAAATCATTCTTCGTCTCAGAACCTCCTCAAACAGGAGACAATCACCAGAACTGAGCTCAACAAGTGGTTACATGTTGAAGAGATTTTATGGGCTCAAAAGGCAAGGCAACTATGGCTTGTGGAAGGAGATCAAAATACAAAATATTTTCATGCGGTAGTACGGAAACGAAGGGCGACCAACAGAATTCTCAAAATCAAGCAAGACAACGGGGACTGGATTGAAAATTATGAGGAACTTGAGCAATATATTACAAACTTCTTCAAGAACTCATATATCTACTCAGATGAAGGCAGGGAAGAAGACATCTTTACAGATTTGGCAAATTTAAATATCCTCAGGTTTCCCCATCTCAGGCAACGTCTCTTGCTCAGCCTTTCTCCATAGATGAAATTCAACAGGCGGTTTTTCAACTTAAACGTTTCAAAGCTCCGGGTCCTGAAGGCCTCTCTGCAGAGTTTATTCATAATTACTGGGACACAATCAAGGAAGATATCTTCAAAATGATTGAGAATTTCCACAGCTCTAGATTCATGCTCAAGGAATTTAATCATACTTTTATCTCTCTGATGCGGACACCCGTCGTAAGGTGTCAAACAAGTCAAATTAAATTTATACTCGAGCCTCACAAGTATAAACTATATTTATTAAAATATAGTATAGATGCTAACCCAAGGTCGAACTCTCACGGAACTTCGTGGTTAAAGATAACTATTATTTATATGAATGACTATGAATGTAGGTGAGGCTATAAAGATTATAAGAACAATTATATAAAAGACACGTAAACAATAATATAAAGGTATCATAGTTCATCAAAACACAGGATTGAAGTATTGCTTTAATTATGTCACAAACCACATTCAAAGATATTATCGAAACTTCGAATATAACCAAGAACAATGGTGAAAGATATAAGATTAAGATAGGTAACTCATCTAAAACTAGGTTTATGAGCTATTTGCCCAAGCTCTTCGGGGCAATCTATATTATTGCCACATCGGAACAATAAACAAATATAAGTAATAAAGAACAATCCTAATTATATAATCTAACATATGTAAACCACTCTTTAGCAAACCCTAAAAAGCAACTTCATTAATCGTGAGAGAGACAAGCTCCGGGAATGTCAAGGTCTCATTACTTTAACAAAGTTTGATCTACCAATTCATATAATTGTACTTCGAAATAAAACACTTAGTTCTAAGAGCAATCAATGAATAAACATAATTAAATAACAACTCCCTGGACTATGAAGAACGATGAACTCTAGCTTCCTTCATGATACTCCTCTAGGATAAACGGTGTTTAGGCTCTCATCATGGAGAAACCTATTGATAGCTACTCTACTCTATTCTACTATGCCACCAGTTGAGGTGCTGGGGCGTGAATTGGATGATTTGAGAAGTGGGATGAGAGCTCTATTTATAGTCCAAGTTAAGGAATATGGGCCGTTGGATGGTATCTTGATATCTTGAATCCTGACCGTCCAAATCATATCTTGGAGCTTAATAAGTTTCTTGTTGACGTCATACTCTTTCATATCTTGGAGCTTAAGTTACTTATTGACGTCATACTCTTCTAAGAGTCCTGTGCCGCGAGAATTCCTATTTTGCGTCGGCTGCTCACGTGGAGGCGCAACAATATCTTGTGCGATTTGATATCTTCTCGTTGATTCTAGATGATTCCCATAGGTTAGACCCTGTTTGGATATCTGAAACACTAAAAACCCATTAAATAGCACTTATATATAAAATACAATAAATAAATGCTAATTAACCTATTTTATCCACTTTATTCCACCATACCTTGGTGTAGCCCTTAGCATATTAATTGATCTAATTATAATATATTATTATTATAAACACATTAAAAGAAGGCCACATAACTTGTTCACTTTTGGGCTGATCACTCTCTCATTCCCAAATTCAGAGATGCGGAACAGGTGAAGGATTTCAGACCAATCGGCCTCTGTAACACGGTATATAAGATCATTGCAAAACTACTGGTCAACAGGTTACAACCTTTTATTCACTCCTGGATCACCCCAAACCAAAACGGCTTCATCAAAGGACGTCAGATTGCAGACAACATTCTCCTCACCAGTGAACTAATGAATTACATACATAAAGCGAAGAGGGTCAAGACTCACTAGTGTGCACTGAAGACGGACATGTCAAAAGCCTACGATCGAATGGGGTGGAACTTCCTGAAGGCAGTTATGCGGAGGATGAATTTCCCACAACAATTTATTAATTTGATCTTCCAATGTGTCTCCACTGTCAATTACACCCTCCTTCTCAATGGTCACAAAGTGGATTCTTTTAGTCATAGCAGAGGCGTAAGGCAAGGCGATCCTCTATCCCCTTTCCTTTTCATTCTTGGTGCCAACGTTCTATCTCTCATGATCAATCAGGCAAAAGATCAGAAGTTGATTAGGGGATCAAGTTCGCAAGGAAGGGCCCACAGATCTCTCACTTGATGTACGCTGATGATGTGGTTTTCTTTTTCAAAGCGACTCAATAGTGATGTACACACATGAGCAACATCATTTCAAAATACAGTACCTTGGCGGGGCAGGAGGTCAACAGAGGCAAGTCATCAGTGGTCTTTAGTCCCAACACACCCAGAACGTTCTGAAAGTTTCTGGCCAAGACACTTGGGGTTCCACAGGAAACTTCTCTGGGGAATACCTAGGCGGGGCAGGAGGTGGGAGAAATTTTGTCAAGCGAAACTCCTCGGAACTACTTGATAAACTTGACACCAGATTACAAGGTTGGAAGGCCTCTCTACTGTCTCAAGCAGGTCGCTGCACATTGATAAAATCTGTCATGCAAGCGGATCTGATCTATCATATGTCAGCCTTTCAGCTTCCAAAGAAAGATATCATGAAAATGGAATTGAGAATGACTGATTTCTATTGGGGATATAAGAGAGAAGGCAAGCACATGCACCTGCTAAAAGCTAAGTTGTTCTCTCCAATTACTGACGGCGGTCTTGGTTTCAGACAGCTAGCCCTCACGAATGAGGCCTTGTTGGCAAAGCAGGCTTGGAAGTGGATTGACAATCCCACTAACCTGACTAGTTCATGGTTCTTATGCAAATATAAGATGGTCAATACGGAATTTTATTTCCGCAGCACATCCCAAGACTCCGCGCTTTGGAGAGGCATCAAACATTCTTTTCCGTTGATTAGCAATCATCTTCAATAGCAGGTTGGCAATGGTGAATCCATCAAACTATCAAGTAAATTCTGGAAAGTGCCTTGGGGAAATGTTCCTGGTGACACTAAGGTGACTGATCTCATTGACAAGGAACTTCAAGAATGGGTTCAAAACAAATTAATCGATAACTATCCTTGGCACGTAGCAATGCATATCAAGGATATCACTCTTCCTTTACGGCCCACTGAGGATAGGCTTACTTGGATGGGTGCTAGTAATGGAAGATATACGGCATCCAAAGGCTACCACCTCCTTCTCTCATCAACTCAAATTGCCCATCCTGCTACAGTTCCTTTCAATTGGAAAGTGTTATGGAAGCTACGCCTGATGGAGATTATGCNGTTCAACTAAACCGATTGAAACTCGTGAGGTATACCACTAACCAAAGGTTTTAAATTCAGCTAGCGGATCCGTTCGGGAATTCTAGGACCTAGGCGTTTAAAATTTTAATTTACAGTTTTTCGCTTCCGCTGCCTTAGGCGCCCCGAATTCCCAACAACGCCTCCCAAAACATTTTCTCATGTTTACCTGGAGACTCCTACACGACGCTTTGCCCACCGGGGTTTGTCTTAAAAGACATCATCTAAATGTAGACATCCCATGCATTTTCTGTAGTGAACCAGAAGAATCTATCAACCATATTTTTCGGAACTGCCCCTTCTCACGTGCCGTTTGGTTCGGTGGGGACACTCCAGTTATCTTTCAAGTGTTGGAGATTATGGAGTAAACGCAGCGGAAAAGGTAAAATTAAAATTTTATAATCTCCTCCACATGATCCACTATTTGTGTTTATACTAGTGAGATCAGATGTTTACCTAAATCAAACAAATGCTTGAATGATTGCAATTCCAAGAAGTCCACAGACTCGTGTCCTTCCTTTGCCGGTGATCCACACGAACAGTTTGGCAGATACTCAGGTGCTAGCCTCCAATCTCTTCTCCAAGAGATAATGGGAACCAATCTACAAATCTTGAAATTTCAAGAACACTTCTTGAAAGATCCAAGAATCAAAGTGGCGCACAATTTCAAGAACACTTCTTGAAAAACAAGAACCAAGTGGCGCACTAGTATGGAATTTTTCCTAAAAAATTCCTCACCAAAACTCAAGAGATGAGCACACTACCAAGAACGAATTTCTTGGCCACACTTACTCTAGGTTTTTCGCCTCTTCAAACTCTCACACACAACTCGCCCCTTTATCCCTAAGTTTTAGGGTTAGTTCGACTTCTATGGTGTTTTTAAAGAGTCTCATTCCTCAAATTAGGGAATCACAAAATCTTGATTATAAGATTACATTAATATTATAATTCAAGATTAAGAGGCAATCTCAATTTAAATTTCAACATCATATCTTGAAAACTAAATCTTGAATGCACACTTCCCATTGGTTGGAATGAGTCAAGAGGATTTGAATTCTTAATTAAAATATTACATTAATATCTTAACCTAAAATTCAAAATGCATTCTTGAAATTCAAAATGCAAGATCAAATCTTGCATTTGAATCTCTAAGAATTCGCCCCCCTCTTGTTTGTTTTATAGAAATTTAATAAATAAGATAAAAATCCTAACTCTTAGGAAGTTATAACCAACTTGTTAATTTCCTTAACAAATTGAATTAAAATATTACCCTGATATCTTTATTCAAATTTAAATCTTGAATTCAAATTAACAAAATCATATTTCATTAATTAAATTCAAGAGTGAGGCGCCACCTCATCTTACTCTTCAATATTAGAGAATTTAATAAATCAATAATCCCCTAACTCTTAGGAGACTTAGTCAATTCATTATCCCTAATATTCTAAATGAGAATTCAATTGTAAATAGAATAATCAAATTAACTATTTAACAATTAATATAATTAAACTTGTCTAACAAATTTAAATATTACAAATGTAGATGTTATTTAAGACAAGACTTCATGTCCTAAGACATTCAACTATGTCTTAAATTGTGTCACTAAAGTGACTCACGAATTAACCCTAATTAATGTCCCATTACAATATCTTGATCCTGCTCATGTGTGACCCAGCAGGCCTCATGTGAAATTGGCAGCAAGCCATCTCTATGACTCACAAGTCGAGAGCGAACTCTAGCAAGCCATCACGACTACCTAAAACATGTGAGTTATCGTTTTAACATCAACGACTTAACCTTAATACCACCTTGTCATAATCCCTATTGTCACACGATATTTTGGTCATGGATAAGGCATGGGAAAGTCATCCTTGTAATCCAAACCATAACTTTCTCGATTCCTTGAGTTAGTCTCATTACCCTGTGTGGCCACGCATTCCTTGGACAAACTCATTGAGGGGCCCAGTCAAATATCTCTCAACTTAATGAGGGACAAAATTCCTTATTGGTCAACCACATTCCTCAGCACGACAAACAACTAAACCCGTACCTAGCCTGTATGGCTACCCTGTTACGGGCAACGTTGGACCAGGCCAAAGTTCAGCATCTACAACGCCAGAATAATGAAGACCTCAGGTCTAAGGGCATCATGACAGGTGTACAAGAGAGACTAGCTCATGACTAAACCCATGCACGACTCTCCGGGTCGATCCAGCAACTTGTAACCCATTACATAATTGCACCATGACTCTTGAGAAGCATCACATGCGTGTATCTCTATACACCGAAGTCATGCTGGTCTTGGTTCATTCACGTTCCCACGTGAATAATCGACCAGGGACAGTTTAGAATAATTATCACATAATTAATCAAGGACTGTTATCTTAGTAAACATGCTAATAATATGATAACGACATAATTTATCATTCATAAATCAGTCAAACAATATGTTCATACATATAAAATGATTGGCCCTAGGGCACAATCTCCATCATCAAGCCCCATCAAGTACCTCCATCATCTTTTGGTTGCGGGATCACATCTCAGAATGGAAACACTCAGGTTCATATGAGACTCTCTTCATTTCCAGAATCATTATTACACTGGAGTCAATTTGGGAGGCTAGAAACAACAAATACTGGCGAGGAACGGAAGCGGACCCTTCCAAAGTCATTCATGCTATCCAAGGTAAGCTCAGGGCAATTACAAATGCCTTCTAGGTAAGTGCTCTCCTTTCCCCAAATCTCAATCTCCCGAAGTCATCCCGTCTCCCGACATTACTTTAAAGTATAGATGAAGGAAATATATGTCTGGTTTACGTCAACAAAACGAAAGCATACAGGTTAATTGAGGTCTTTGGGTTCCAACACGGGGAATGCGTGTTAGTTTCGGGCACCAAGTCGGTCAAAAACAGAACCACAATGGTCGACTGCCTTATAACCTTAAGAAGCCTGTTTCGCAATGAAAATACCAGAAGCATCAACAACTTCCTGTTAGCAATGCCACAGGGTCAGGCACAATTCCTGCTGCAACAGGTCGCAGGTACCTCAGAGGAAGTGATGTTACGGGAAGACCTTCATCAGCTTTTGGAGAACAGGGATGTCGCCTTCCAGGGATACGAATCTGGGTTAGGAAAAACTGTGCATAACACTTGGGGGGCTTTTTTCTCAAATGTCATCACAAGAGATTAACTGTATTTTTTCTTTTCAACTCTTTCCTAGTGCTTGTAGGGTTATTGAGTATCAAAAAAAGAAAAAAGAAAAAAAGAAAACAAATGTCATAATATTAAAACCATGCGTGTGATGGTTTATACGATCTAAACAGTGTAACAAAAAAAAAATAACATGGGCTAAGATCATGGGTGAGAGGGAAGGTGGGTGATTCTAATTTTTTTTTTAATTTTTATTTATAATATATATAGTAAATATTATTTTAAAGTGTATAGTTTTATATGACCGGCTACCAGAAGACCCCTCAGACATATAATATAGTATAGATATAGATATACATATTAGCAACTATAGAGCCTCATATCTTAAAGTGTTTTATAACATCTTAGACTGCAAGTACTTTACTAACTAATTTATGAGGTGTGACTCTCTTAAAAACTTATGCTTACTAAGCCCGAAACACTGTTATCAGTTGTCATTCACCTAATCTTTATTATTATTATTATTTTTTTTTTGAAGAAAATGATTTTCATTTTAAAATTTAGGGTGAGTGGAGTTAGGATTGTTCATAGGTTGTCCGGAAAGAAGCCAACCATTTCTTTCTAATGTATAAGACATAAGAGTACTCTTCTCACATGACATCGTGCGGTGTCTTCAATAATTCCTAAGACCAATTCTGTTTCATGACATGATGATATTCATAATTAATAGAAAGTTAGTTAGTTTCTCACTCACTGTTCTAAATATTATCCTTTCTTCCAATCATATATGATAATAAGATTTTATTTTGTATTCATCATGTCATGTGAAAACAACTTCTCACTAGATCTAAATTATAGAGATATTAGACATTCAAGATCTAGTGAGAAGAAAAGACATTAGGTTGAAAAGTACAAACTTAGATGTAATGAAACCTAATGTGAAAACAACTCTATTAGACATTGAAGAATGCAATTTATACATCCATTTGATATAATTCTAGATCTAAATTATTTATTATTGTCATAATAAGTCTAAATGTCTAATAGAGTTGAAAAGTACAATAAGTGAACATGTATCGTTGTAATCAATACCTTCTTGTTGGTGTATATCTAGCCAAATGTGGAAAGTAAGCAAGTGAAACCTAGAAGAAGAGTGAAGCTAAAGGAGCATTCAAAAAGACATTAGTTTGGTTTAGAGTAGCAAAAACAAAAATTGATGAATCGAACAAACTCCTTTAACTGTCAGTTTAGATCGATTTTTCTGGTTTAAAGTCAGTTCGTCTAGTTCATCTTCAATTCTTTTATAAGTTGGTTTTATACACAAATCGGATCAAACCACCAATTGATTTGCAGTTTGACTTGTCCGATGTCCGGTCTAATTTTTTAAACATTGGAGACTTCATAAATTATAATGGGATTCTCAATATGTTTAAACGACTCTCACACAGACGTAAATTGGCTTAAAGACTAACAATTAATTTAAATCTTATAAAAATAATAATTCAAAAAACTAAAGCCTAGGAAGAATTATTCATATTTTTTGTTGTATTTTCTTACTACTATTAAAGTCAAGATTATCATAAATTATATTAATTGTTTATTATTTCAAAATTTTCAAATCTTAAAATGCATATAATTTAATATTTTGTAGCTAAAATTATTATAAAAGACATAATTTTAGCCTAACACTTGAAAAAAAAATAGAAGTTGTAAATTGATTCAACCAACAAACTAACCGCTCTTTATGAATTTGTTAGTTTTTTGCCAATTCAAATAAATTTTGACCAATTATTTGACCTGATAACTTTGTGATTCTTTTGGATAAGACTAGATATTAGCTCATGATCCGACCAATTAAATCAGCCAATCTGATCCGAGTTTCTCAATAGTAATTGTAATAGCATATTCAAGAGATTACATTTTACACTAAATATAAATACAAAATCATTGAGAAAACCTACTTTTTGGTCTCAAAATTGTCAATGAGCCAACGATTTAGTCCTTAAATTGTAGAAAAATACAAACTAGTCCCTGAATTTTACACCATCGTCAACTTTTTAGACCCTGAGTTGTTAACTGTCAGTTAGCTGATGACATGGCCGTTAAATAATGATGTGGCATCGTTAAATGGTTATGTAGCCTCCAAATCAATTGTTCTACTCAAATTCATTTTACACATTATAAAAAATAATTTAAAATGGATCATACATCTATCATGTTCTCAGTTGTGGATCTTTACTATCGACAAAATCTCTTACTCTCTAGCGTGGTGGAGATTAAGACGATCTTTAGTTGGTTCAGGAGCTCTTCATTTCGAATTGACATGGTTGAATTGGAAGTCGCGGTTCAAACTTTGACAAGGTTTCTGGTGTGCATGAAGGTCGGAGAGGGGCTGAGGTTGAGATGGATCGTGATAAATCTGATTGGACGGAGGGTGGTGAATCTCTCAGGCTAAACAACCGTGTGTAAAATGAATTCTTCATTATTTTTTACCATGCGTAAAATGAATCTGAGTAGGACAGTTGATTTGGAGACCACATAACCATTTAATGTTTCCACGTCATCATTTAACAACCTAGGGACCAAACGGTTGATGATGGTGTAAAATTCAAGGACTGATTTGTATTTTCCTACAATTTATGAACCAAAATGTTGACGTGTAAAATTCAGGGACTGATTCATATTTTCCTACAATTTATGGACCAAAAGGTTGATGGTGGTATAAAATTCAGGGGTGATTAGAGTCGTCAAAACGAGCCAGACCCGGTGGGCTGGCTCACTTAACCCATCAAAATTGGTGAGTCAGGTTGAGAAAATCTGGCTCACCGAAAATTTTAGCTCGAATGGGTTGGTTCACTTAACTCGCGGCTCGTGGTGGGCTAGCTCGAGTGAGCTGGTGAGTTAGCAACCCACCTTATTTGTTTTTTTTTAAAAAAATTGTAAAATAAAAAATTATAACTCTAAAATATCTTCTAGGCTCCTCGTTTCTTCTTCATTTTCACTTCAAATTTCAGAATTCACTTTCCTCATTAAAAATTATTGATATTTTTAATTTAAAAAAATAAAAAATAAATAAAAAATTGGAAGTTAGTGGATTAAGTGAGCCAACCCGACTCACCAACTTGGTGAGCCAGGATGGGAAAATCTGGCTCTCCTGGGGTCTCTGGCTCACGTGATCTAGCTCGAGTGAGTCGTGGCTCGCGGCGAGCCAGCTCAAGTGAGCCGGGTTGACTCATTTTGAAAGTTCTAGGGGCGGTTCATATTTTGCAACAATTCAAGGATTAAATCGTTGATTCAGTAATAGTTGAGGGCTCAAAAAGTAGTTTTTCTCAAAATCAATATCTTGAATATCCATGAATTGTAAATTTAATTGCACAAAGGGCCTGGATTGTAATTTAAAATAAGTATTTGCAGACATTTTAGTTTCTGAATTCTCTTATTTGTCTGTGTAGCCGTACTGCCGTAGCCTGTCCTCAACTTTTTAAATGTTGTTTGAAGTTTGAACTAATAATATCATTTTTTTTGTGTATTTTATTTATTATGAATTTGTGATTTGGTCGTACAACGAGTGGATGACATGTTCAGAGTTGGGGGCGATCTGGTTCTGTGACATAAGTAACTGTATTTTTCCAAGTATATATCATACGAATGAATTCTTAAATTTTTTAATTTGTGAAAAAGATCATTTTTATGAAATTTCTCATTAACGAATTGATTTTCTTTTTAAATTTTTTTTTTATCATTGTTAAACTTAGTATTGACCAGAATTTTTGTTTTTGGTGGGCATTTGATCAGAATTTACCGTTAACTATATATTGTTATATTTAATGGTAGATAGAACATAAAAAATATTTCTTATTGAAAAATTTAATAAATGAGTATTTTGTATTAAATTGAAAGTTTAGGTGCTATATATATATATATATAAAGTTTAGGACTCTTTGCTTTTCATAGTTCAAGTTTCAAGGAGTTTCCTACGGCACTACATACATATCAGATCAAGTTTAAGAACGTTTTACATATTCTAATCTAAAAAAAATGCAAATGAAAATCAAAAGTAGTGCTTGATTATGAATAATTAAGGTCAGAATGTTGAATTATGAAACGCATAATACCTACCTAATTAGGATGAGGCTGAATATATATTTTGATACCACTGATGAAATGTTCAATTAGCTAGTGCATGTAGTGTAAAATAATTGTCTCAATTAAATCTAGCCCAAAAAGATTATTATTACAAAAATGAAATATAAGATTATTAAGTGCCTTGGGTTTTACATTTTAAGTATTAGATTAATTAGTATTTTTGGTCTTAACTAAAACTGATCATGATTTCTCAACTTCAATGTGTGCCATATTTGCATTTGCTATTATGTTTCTTAAGATACTTAATTGGTATTATTAATGTTGCTTTCATGGTATCTCTAAGTGGATGGACTCTACCTTAGAATGTTCATTTCTCTTAAAATAGTATGAATACTGTTTTAAATTGATCAATAATTTTCTTGAATGTTCTAAAATGATTCCTTAATTAACTTTCATTAATAATGTTTCAAATATGATCACTTAGTACTGTGTGTTTAGTTAGCCTGACCTCTTATTCTTCTTCAAAATACTGATTTTTTAAAAGTAAAACATAATTAACGAAGAGCACCCCATAAAAAATATTCATTAATCTCAACTCTTTGACTTTTCTTTTTTGGCCAAATCAACTCTTTGACTTAAAAATATATTAAAGACCACAAATTATGTCATATTCAAATAATTACGAACTTTGTAATCATTCTTACACGCCTTCTTGGTTTTCATGTTACTTTATTATATGTTATATGCCTTGTTTATGGTTTATTTGGGTTAATTTGTTATGCTTTACTTTCATCATAGTAATAAGTGTTTACTATAAAATATATAAGGAAACAATCTTGAAATTCTAAAGAAAATATAGAGGTTAGTGTGAAAAGTACAATAACATTTTAAAGATTTGTTCAGATCTATTTCAATAAGTAAATGGGTTATTTTCGAGACAGATGGACATTGTGGTAGTTGTGTTTTGTCTACTTTAGATGCCGCATAGGCATTATTAATGGCATTTGTCAAGTATCATGACGGTGTAACGACATCTGACATATGTGGTATAAATTGTAATAAATGAGTAAGTTAGGGGTAAAATAGTAATTAAAAGCTTAGTATTATTATAACATTTTTCACCATGTCTAATAATAGTGAATGAAATCTTATTTTGCCGATCACGTTATTCTCGCTTGTCAGATCAAGTTTTATTTCATTCTTTTTTCAAAAGTGAAGCCCTTTTTCTATTCGTTCGGTCTAAGTTTCACTTTACGCTGATTTTCAAGCAAACGTTTTCATTTTTTAATATTTAAAAGAATGCACTTTCCAAATGCATTTAAAAGAATCCGATCCGAGTTATTTGAAGAGATACGGTCTTCTTTTCATTAATTGATGCAAATCCTTTCAATATTCAATCTAATTAATGACAAGCGCGTTCGTCAGCTGTCAGTCCAATCCAGGTTCAAGTATTCATTTGTTGTTTTGCACTTTCTTTTTGCGATTAGACATAATTATAAGATCCAAAGTATTATGTAATGAGATAGGAGTGACTTTGTATGTTATGATTAGGGATGATTAAGAATCCAATTTGATTGAAAAAGAAGATGAAATCAAGGTGATATTAATGAAAGAAGGAAAAAAAAGTACATGGAGCATGAAAATTGAATGTAAACTAAGCACGAAGTAGAGGAGGTGATCCTAGTCATGCCAAAGAGTGAAGAGGTGGAAGTTATCTTTATGAAAATAAAAGTTAAAAAGACAAATCTGAAAGCCCGAAACCACCTATGAGTTACCTTACCACCCACGGTTCTTTGAATCTTGAAAACCATTATTTAAGGAACTCTATTTCTATTTCTTTTTCACTCACTCCATACAATTTCAGCTTCTAATCTTATCTAATCCATACCCTTTTTTCACTTCATACTTATCTTATTCCGTTACACCTCGCTTTTTCACCTATAAATTACAACCCTCTCTCTCACACATACTTCATCAATCACAATCATATTCATATACCTTTCACTCATCACATCACAGGTTCCTAGCTTCAAATTAAAATTCCCCTCTTTTAGTATTCATATATGCCTCTCTCTCATTTTGTGGCTGATCTTGTTGGTTTTTTTTTTCATTTTTAATTAGGAATAATGGATCAAAAGGTTACAGTAACAGCAGCAGAATCATCATCATCAGCAGCTAATAATACTAATAATAATAGAGAAGAGGCTGAGAAGCTTAAATTTCCAGTAGGATTCAGATTCTATCCTACGGATGAAGAACTCATAGTAGAATGCCTCACTAAGAAGGTGAAGGACAAATCCTTCAGCGCCATAGCCATAGGTGAAGTGGACTTCAACAAGATTGAGCCATGGCTTCTTCATAGTAAGTCATCTATCTATTTGTCTTTTTCAGGTTTTTGTAACAAGTCGCACGTCAGGGAGGTTACGTTGCTGACTGTAAGGTGCAAACCCCTTATAAGACCTTGAGCTCTTCAACCTCAACAACTAACTAGTTTTTAGGGTGTGATTCTACTCGTTACAGTTTTTTTTTCTAATTGATTAATGAATGAATGAATTATTCATAATCAAGACTTGAACTTTTTTTGGGTTTTTGTCATCGGGGAGATTGTTAAGCATAAGGCAACTTATAAGACCTTGGGCTCTTTAACCTCAACTAATTTTTGGGTTACTCATTATAGTTGTTTTTTGTAATAAATGAATAAATTGTTGTTGTTGTATTCTCAGAGGAGGCGAAAATGGCAAAAAAGGGAGAGAATGAATGGTACTTTTTCACTATGAGAGACAAGAAATACCCAACAGGATCAAGAACAAACAGGGCAACTCAATGTGGGTATTGGAAAGCCACAGGAAAAGACAAGGAGATTTTCAAGGGAGGAAAATCTCTGATTGGGATGAAGAAAACTCTGGTTTTCTACAAAGGAAGAGCCCCAAGAGGACAGAAAACCAATTGGGTCATGCATGAATTCAGGCTTGAAGGTCACTATGCCAAGTACCATCTTCCAAAGGTAATTAATTATTCATATATTTCCTCAATATTCATAAATAATCAAATCATTCCTTATTCATATTAAATTCTATACCTGCTTTTCTTTCAGAGTGAGTGGGCTCTAAGCAGGGTGTCTCTGAAGAAAATCAGTGAGAAGAAAGTGAAGATTTCGGAAGAAGATGATGGTAATAATAAGGATGATCATAATAAGTATGATGATCATGATTGTTGCCTTTGTGCTTCTTCATGTGATCATACCATGATGTTGCCACCATTAATGGAAGCTTCTCCTCAGACTGAAATGGAGATTGAGGATTCATCTCACTCTCACGTGACCTGCTTCTCCAACAACAACAACACAATAATGGAACATCATCAAGATCATCAAAATATGATGATGATGATGATGCCCACTCCTGGGTCTGATCAATCTGATGGGATTAATATTATTAATAATAATAATATTAATAATCCTCCTCCTAGTAATAATACTTCGATTCAGTACCATAATAATGATGATGAGTTCATGATGACGTTGCTGAATTTTAATATGCCCAATAATAATGACCCAAAATCAACAATTACTCATCAGTTTCTGGGGAATCAATCTACTACTATGGTGGATGATGAGTTTGATGCTGATATCTCCTCTCTGTTATGCAACATCAACGACAACAATCTCAACATTAACAACAACAACGTTGTCAACAATGGTATTAATGGTATTAACAACGTTGTTAATAACAATGGTATTAATGGTATTAACAACGTTCTTAATAACAATGAAGGATTAATTTATCCACCTGGTGGACCATGTGTGGATATAGGCACACTCTGGGATTACTGAACCTGCTTCTTCTGAGAATCAATCTAATGAAATGAAACACCTTTTGTACATAATATATATATATATATATATATATA